>VMBQ01000568.1:16167-39884 GCA_007657795.1 Dreissena rostriformis | reverse complement strand
GGTTCTGGTCGGATGATTTTTTACAGAGTTATGGCCCTTTGAAATTTTCCATTAACTGTACATATACAGTGTAGTGCAATTATTGTCCGGGCTATTTCTCAGCAACTAATGTCCGGAATTCTATGAAACTTTATGGGAAGCTTCACTACTAAGAGGAGATGTGCATATTATCAGCCGGTTATGGTCGGATGATTTTTCACAGAGTTATGGCCCTTTGAAATTTTCTATAAACTGTACATATAGTGCAATTCTTGTCCGGGCTATTTCTCCCCAACTACTAACTGGAATTCAATGAAGCTTTATGGGAAGTTTAACAACCTTGAGGAGATGCGCATGTTATTAGTGGGTTCTGCTTAGATGATTCATTTAGAGAGTCATGGCCTTATCTTCATACGTCCATGAAAACAAAATATAAAATCTGCTGTTCTTTTAAGTTGCTAAACCATCCATCGTATTATTTTGTCCAAAGTTATGCCCCTCAAGACGTTTCCCTTTATCTGAATATATTGTGCAATATTGTGACAAAACAAACCTTTGGGGAGCATCACCCGTCTCCGACGGTTTCTTGTTCAAACTGATATTATGTTCTCCTGAATGTGTTGGGCTATTTACAATATTTACTATATTAACATATTAAACATGACTATGCTATTATAAACAACACCTTTTTTCTCGTTTCATTGAGGCCCGGATATCGTTATATGAACTTGACCTGATGTGTTTATATATCAAAAGTTTATTTTAAATATTTAACTGACGTAAACCATGTGAAATCGTCCTTTACATCAACAACATTTAAAATGACCGATATGAACACGCTTGCAGGTGAATCCAACACTGGAAAACCACATTTGTACGCATGCCAGTTCAAGGCGATGATAAGCGACTGGCGGACAAAGTTCCACCAGGCGTCAAAGAATCAGACGAGCAACACGTTCCCGTTTGGCTTTGTTCAGGTAGAAATAACACGTTTTCACTGTATATTATGAGATACATTACACAACATACATGTTCATAATTCAAACACAAGTTTTTAAACGTAAAAGCCGTTATTTTAGTCATGATGTGTCACCCCATATTCGACTGAATACATGCGATAATCGATTGTAATGTTTAACGGGATCAAAAATGTTGATTAACGATTTCTTAAATTAACTAAATCATTATTTAAAAAAAAAACAACACTTTTGTAGAACCATTTCATGCACAATTAACCATCTAAATTGCAGCAATGGTTACAGTGTATGTTTGACTATTTCTACGGCAAGATTTTACCGCCGTTCTTTTTGTTATATTTAAATATAAATACCTAGTAAAATCTATGTTTAGTATCTATGTCAATCAAATATATATTTTAACTGAATTAATATCCTTTGAATTAATTGATACAATTACTTATTTCAGCTCGCGCCGTGGCGCAACGGTACCTTTAAAGCTGGTTTCTCGGATATTCGCTGGGCACAGACGGCGGAATATGGTTACGTGCCCAACCCAACCCTTAGAAACGTGTTTATGGCCGTTGCTATCGATCTCCCTGACTACGACTCGCCCCAAGGCTCGTAAGTGTTTATTATTAAACAGATATAAGTGTTCAAATCAAAGAATATAAGGACATGGACATTATGAGGCATAGCAAAAACAATGCAGTGTCCCACTCAGAATGAAAAAGGTACATACACACAATCCAAAAATATATAGAGATTTCATGTTATATTCAATAGCCTGTGTAATATCCAAATCATATGGTCATTAAATTAAAATTAAAATAACGATATCATTAAGCAACAACACAATACGAATGTTGATCATCATGTCCTACTGTACCAAGCCTCCATCCCCGCTACAAGGAAGACATTGCCGCTCGCCTGGCCCTTGGTGCTCGAGGAGTAGCGTACGGTCAACAGAATATCGACTATCAGGGACCTTTCCCCACCCGCTTTACTCAGACTGGACAGAGACTGCCCATCGAGTATGACCACGGAAACAGCGACATTTCAGTGCGAACAACAACCGGATTTGAGGTATTTGCTTATGCTCATCATGGTACAACTAAAAGACAGTAACAGTCGTGATACGCGATTACCATTAAGCTAAACAATAAATAGAGCAGTTTTAAATTGTTAAGTTACGGCATTATAGGAAACATAACTATAATAATATAGCGTTGGTTACCATGTAGAAGATTTCAAGTGAATGATGTATTTGGCATGATGTTCTATTTTAAAACAAAGCTTTCAGATTCGTAGCCACGTTGAGAAACCACGAGGCAGCTTCCTCGGCTTAATCTCCAGAGAAACAATTCTCTGAAATTCATTTGTCACACTAATGAACATTTTCGATATAACATTGTGCGAACTTCGTCAGTTGCATGAATTCAATCATCATACTCTAAGATCGTACGTAAGCAAATCTAGCATGTGACATTTTATACTTGTTCGGGACTGATAACAATCAATTTCAATAAACAAACAAAAATCCAAGAGACATTCGCAACACAGACTCGTCTTAGCAGGCAAAACGCCTTCATTGTTTCGCTTTGATGTAGGTTCGTTAACATGTCAGTGTGTCGCAACCATGCTTTAATAATCGAATTACAAAATACATGCTAAGTTGACACTGCGTTTGAATTTTAACCTTGATATTGATTGGTCAATGACATCTTACGACCCGGATCATAATGACCATTTAACGTACCATGCTATATTTGCCAATTGTTTTAACTACTAATGCAACTCTTATATTCGTAATAAACCAATATTAACTTTTTTTTAGTCCAAGTGCCTTTCCTATACCTGTTGGTTCACCGATCTGTGAATAAACAAACCGTATTAAGATGGACATTGGATTTTCGAAACAACCATTTGTATCGGTTCCTTTAATTTTAAAGCGAGCGTACGATCTCATTACTTTTTTTCTAAACAGATAGCGGTTGTTATAAACGTGAATGTTTTGTTGAATGCATTTGTTTTATGTTTCACTGTTTGGCAATTAGTTCCTTGCTAAAAATAAAAGACCTAATTGTATAATACGGTTTGTCTCTTAATATATATACCATCATCTGTTTTTCCTTTCATTTTTTTGGATACGTTCTGCACCTTTGCCAATACAGAAAAATACATTTTTGTCGCTTGGTTTGTATTTTGTCAGCTTTGTATTGTTTGTTATGTGTGTTTTTTTAACAATTATTCCTTTAATATGTGTATACAAAGTCCAATTGACTTTACTGTTAACATTGATTATCAGATTTGCTGCGGATCCTCTGAAAGCCAAGTTTGCCCAGCCACCGGATGGACCGCCGCTCCAATATCTGGACATGGCCCTACCTCCGTTACACTTGACACTTCCGGCTGTCATGGAAACAATCACGTAGTGGCGGGCGTCCGTTACGCGTGGGATGAAAGCCCGTGCGAATTCAAGAAGTGCGCCGTGTATGGACTGGGAACCAATCTTCCGGCTCCACCTTTAGTGAAGAAAGCTCCTTTCAATTAAACCGATTTATAATTGAAAACGAATCAATAAATTGCGTTGAAAATCAAAAGTTGATAATGATGTGAAAGAAAAGTTTCTTCTATCTCCCCTAAGGCAGGTGTTAATCAGTTTCTCTCTTCAACGGATTATAGTTAGCGAGTAATGTTACGATAATTGCATATCCGATTTCATTCTTCTGTTTTACACTACATATTATGTGTAGATTTAAGGAAAAAATGCACATGTGAGCATAAGAGATAGTAAAAAGTGATTATTATTATTATAACGTTTTACAAAGCTGTCTCAGCTTAAGAATAAGTACATTTTAAGTTATTTTTATTTGTTTTATTTAAAATAAATATTATTGCTATTTCTCATCGCAAACACGACTCATGTGTCATTGAATACAAATCGTGTAAGTGGTTAGTTAGGTGAACCGTTTGTCATTTTATAAATTACAAATGTATAATTCCATAAAATTCGTTTTTCATGTTAAAGTTTATGTTTGCCAATAGTTAGGTGAAACGGTGTCATGTAATAAATTATAATTCTTTGAGATTCGTTTCTTTATGTTAGCGTTTACGTTTGTCGATTATTTGTGAATGACAATTCTTGTTAGTAATCAGCGATCGACACTGTGTACCAAATCACCATCGATAACATGCTTAATAAGCCGCCGTCGCCACGGGAGAGGTTGCTCCAGACTGATATGCCCCGCCGACATAAATCATGCGCGAAATTATAAATATAAACTCGACCTGCCATAAATAATACTAGAAGGGTCAATATACAAAAAAAATAAAATACATTCAATCACCAAACATTTGCTACAAAAGGTATTTTAACGGATCCTGGTAGGGTAGAAGGTCCTTTAAAATATATCAAAAGTTTACGACAATAGGACCTCCGGAAAGTTGTTTTTTCAAGATGGCCGCCAATACCTATTAATGATCATAACTATGTAACTATACAATCAAATTTGATGAATTTGGTGTATATACCTTGGTTTCAAGGGGCAAAGACAACATAAAGATCATCAGACATTATTTAAGTATACAAATGTACACACAAATCCAACATGGCGTCCAAAATAGCCACCAAGATGGCCGCAAAAACCTATAAATGATCATAACTATGTAAAAATCCACTCAAATTTGATTATTTTGGTGGCTATACATAGGTTTCAAGGTACAAAGAACACATTAAGATCAACAGACAAAGTGTAAGTTAATTATGTTACACAGAAATTCAACATGGCGTCCAAAATGGCCGCCAAGATGGCCGCCAAAACCTATTAATGATCATTACTATGTAACTATCCACGCACATTTGACGATTTGGGTGTCTATTCATAGGTTTCAGGGTGCAAAGAACACATTAAAATCATCAGACTTTGTTTAAGTTTATTATATTACACACAAATCCAACACAACGTCCAAAATGGCCGCCAAGATGGCCGCCAAAACCTATTTATGATCATAAAATATAACTATGGAACTATCTACTTAAATTTGATGAATTGCACCGTGATAACCGTGAACATTTTAATGTAAACATATTCAGTTTTCTTTCTTATGATTTGGAAAATATATTAATTAAGATTCTATAATTTAATAAAACCATTATATTCTTTATAATTAAACAGCTATTAATAATTTCCATAATTCAAGTATATATTGATTTAATTATGGTCAATATGATAAAAGATGTATTATTAACTTTCTAAAAATTCAATTCTTTGACTTATATTATGTTGCCCCAAATATTCGTTACGTTACACATATACTGATCTTACTTGTGTGTGTGAGTCTACTTACATGGCTTACATATCAAGTACGAGTTTCGTTCCGGTCCATTGATTTTTGACGAAGTTACAGGCCTTGGACTTAACCCTTTCCTCTACAATAGCTGCCGTGCTGCTTCATAGAGCAAAAGGGGGCATTGTGTTTCACAAACACAGATCTTGTTTATTTGTGAACCGTCAGCGGCTAAGCAGAAACAAAACTTACGTGCATCTGCGTTTCAAAATGCAAATACCCTCGGATCATTTCCATCCAGATTGTGTTACCGTTTCTTCGTAAATCGCCATTTTAATTATTTATTTATTTTGCCATTTGCCATTGAGCCTAGAAAAAAAAACAACCGAACAGAACACTGTATATCCACAAAATGCCAATATACAATGCCACAATGTTCACTTACTTTGTACATATACCATGCTCACTGATTACGAAAACAACCAACATATTTTTTTTTTTTAGATGTATGGCACTTAACACAGCATGCTTGCTAAAAGCGCCATTAGAGACCATGATAGACCACATTATTTTGACCCCATTGTTTATATTTCAATAACTTGTCTAGCGGACTACCTTATAACGATTCATAACACGTATAAAACCTTTTGGCAGTGTGATTGTTTGATCAGTTCGCCTGTATGTGTATATAACCAGTGTGACAGCATGAGCGTTGGCACATGGGCTCGTATTCACCAAACAATTCTTAGACTTAAAGCGAAGAATAAAGAATATTATTTAAATTAAAATGTTCAAGCATTGCTTTAATTTTGAGTCAATCTTGGAATTAACCTCCTCTATGTACATCATTTATCGTGTAGAATATTTTTTTAATGACATTATCACCAGTGGTAGACTGTATACATTCAAACTCTGGATGTATTTTTCTTGGTTCTTAGTCTATTCTTTATTCTTAGGTCTTAGAATAGGTTGGTTACTACGGGCCCTGGGGTATAGATTAAAACTTCAAGAGAACCACTACACAATTTAACATACGAAAAATCAAAACCAAAACGAAATGCCTTTTTTGTAAATAAGATCACTAGGATTAAACATGACAAATACAAAACCTTGTACTCTGTAGTTTCGGAATACAATTTAAAAAAATACAAATCCCGTATATTTAAAGTAAGTGAGCCCAACAATTGTCGACAGCAGAACCTTACATTTTTGTAAAGGACATTATATGATTGTTTTTTTAATCCAGGGTCATTTTTTAACAATTTTTTAACAATGTCCTTAGAGAACCAATATACAGTGTTACACACAGAATAAGAAACCGCTTGCGGATTTTCGTTATATTAATCGAGTTTTAGCTTGCGTGACCTACAAACATAGGGAACAGGAACGATTTAAACAACTTGAACGAGGAGTAGAGATTGATAACAAATCGCTCTTGTAAAGATTTATAACAAATCTGCTAAGCGATGAAGGGGATATCGCTTGAATGAAAGGTGTTAATGCACGATGCCGATGTTGAAAAAAACAGACATGAAATAACGTAACGTAAATGTAGCTTCTAATTGAAACAAAAACAGGTCACGTAGTATAAACTTGTTTTGAAACAGTAACGATTCGGTGTTCGAATTACTTTCTTGTATGTACACCTGGTTTATTACTGTAAGAAAACGAATCGTGTTCGACATATTTTCTAACGTAGGAAATATAACCCTCTTCGGAGAGTTATGACAATTCGGATTAAGGCTTCGGTTTGTCACTCCTCTTGGGTTGCAGTATTTATAATACCACTCAATGACTATGAGGATTTAAAAATGGGTTTGTGCATTTGGGATGTAAAGCGAATCCTGGTTGTTTGGCATCTGATTTGACTATCAAGTGTTGCAGCATTTCTGCCTGTAGTGACACGACGTAATTAGACTTTTCTTAGAAATATTTTCAAAGCAACAACAAATATTATTTTTTTGTGTAAGTATGCTTATTTGCAATGAATGCTACGAATATAATTTTTACCGTGAGTTGTATTCGTGAAACATGGAGGCGTTGTCTAATAACAAATGGCAAACTACAATTAAAGCCCCATTAATACTTAAAAAGCAACGGAAATTTCGTAAAGTATTTCGTAAAATAAAGTTACCCAATAAACAAGTGATGTGTTTGAGAAACACTATGCCCCCCTTTGAGCGATTTTGGCGCATATATTTGACCTTTTACCTTGACGGATGATCATGACCTTGACCCTTCACCACTCAAAATGTGCAGGTCCATAAGTTGCACATGCATGCCAAATATCAAATTGCTATCTTCAATATTGCAAAAGTTATGACCAAGGTTAAAGTTTTGCGACAATGACAGACAGACAGACAGACAGACAGACGGACGGACGGACGGACGGACGGACGGACGGACGGACGGACGGACGGACGGACCGACAGACAGACAGGAAAACAAAATATACCCCCTCTTCTTCGAAGAAGGGGGCATACAAATCAATTTTTCATATAGCAATAGCAAAAAATTTAAAGCCAGATGTGTTCTGGTATCATAGATTGTTGTAGATACAAAATGCTTGTTTTGAATTTTTCGTTTCAAAATAAATTCCATTTTAATTTCCCGCACTGATATCTTTTCATACGACATACGAACAATTATATAATACCATGTTTGTGTTCGTATGTCGTATGAATAGATATCGTATCGGGAAACTAAAATGGAATTTGTTATGTCACAAAAAAATATAAAAAGAGCATTTTGTATCTACAAACATCCAGACCACGTCTGGCGTTGAGATTTTGGCTATTGCTATAAGGAACACTGATGTGTTATTGGGTAACTTTATTCTACGAAATACTTTACGAAATTCCCGTTGATTTTTTAGTATAATGGAGCTTTAAGTGGTTAGTTATTCGTTTGTTTGTTTGTGTACAACGTTATACCTCACATTCTTTAAACTAAGCTAATGTAGATCGTCGATGTTGCAACTCTAATTGCGTTCCTACGGAATACCGTTAGGGTCATCGTGGTAACACATTAAAATCCAGAGGGCGAGATGCGAAAACGCGATAGTACGATGACGAGAATGCGACAATCCGATGACGACAGTGCGACAATACGATGGCGAGAATTCGAGAACGCGATGGCGAGTTTGCGAGAACGCGATAGTGCGATGACGACAATGCGACAGTGCGATGACTACAATTCTTACGTTTCGTGATGTCAAAATGTATGGTTAAAACCGGCTAGCTCAGTTTTAAGAGCGCTAGACTAGAAATCCAAGGATCTCTGGATCGATCCCAGGCCCAGTCACATACCGTGTGTGATGGTTGGTCAGAAGTCTCCTACCTATGTTACAAGGTTGCATTTGCCAATTACTGGAATATGTGTGTGCAATAAATACACAAACAAAACAGCTAACCCTGTAAAAATGTGTGTTGGCTAACTGACCGCCGTGGTATGACGTAAATACTTTTGAACAGGGCGAAAACAAAATACCAAAGAAAACCAAACGTGATCACAACCAGCATAGTCAATAAAAATACAAGTAAATCTATGCATGTAAACATACATCACTGAGGTGACTTTGACGTTTTCTGATATTCACAATGCCCTAAAGTTGTTCAAGATTATCAAGCTTATCGGGTGAGCATAGCAAACTTTGCATTTAAACATATGAGCAAATAATTAACAACATTTAACCAAACTGAACATGCAAGTACCTGGTGTTTACTAAGTGTGATGGTCAGTTTGTTCAGTATACTGGTCAGGATGCTGAATATTAAAGATCTGTTTAGAGAAAACACCTTGAAGAAGATCGCAAACTGCAAAATAATCAATATTTGATGTATACAGTGTATTGCAAACTTTTAATTACACAGGGAATCATCAAATAGACTTTATACACGAGATAACATGAAATTAATCATTAATTAAAATGTATTACTAATATTGTAAGTCTAGAACAGAAACAGATTTTGTTTAATAAACGCAATCAACACAAGAAACAGACAGTTGCATAACAACAAGCATCATATTGCCAGCCCCCTCACAAAACAATTATTATAATTTCAATTGTTGATGTTTATTTTTTTTATCTTTTTCCAGCCACATATTTTGTAATAAAAATCAGACCGAAATAAAATTAATCACAAATATGAGATTCAAATACATGAATAATATAGAACATTACGCACTATTTATTTGTAAATGTATATCAAATAAAATGCATCACACACGGAGCAGGTTTAACGAGAAAAACAACACATTGTCGCTCGCACCAATTGGAAACATGCAATAGTTATCGTCCTTGGTAGATATTTTGCTGATACAAGAAGCTACATGCTAATACTGATGATACATTTAAAAATTATTGTTTGGATATTAAAAACATGATGCCTTATAAAACATGTCAAGGACGAAACGATTAGATTTTAAATACGTTTACGCGTTTAGAAGGCGTTTAGTATCTCAGTGTATTTTTACAGTATATGAGTCTCGCTCTGTGAAAAGGGGTTTAATGAGTGCGTAAAGTGTCGTTCCTGATTAGCCTGTGCAGTCAACACAAGCCAATCAGTGACGACACTTTCCGTTGTTATTGTACTTTAAATGAAGACTCTTCTTGACGAAAACCCAGTTAAGGCGCAAAGTGTGGTCCCCGATAAGCCTGTGCGGACTGCACAAACTAGTCTGGAACGACATTTTACGCACATGCATTAAACCCCCTTTTCACAGAGCGATGCTCTTATACAATATGAACAATACAGATCCGGAACTACTCGACAGTAGTGACGACAGCCATGCAAAGACCAAACCTGCGCATTACCGAACTGGGTCGAAACGCCTTGAACGCGACGGCAAGAGAGCCTCTGATAGCAACTGCATGGCAGAAACCAAACCATGGTACCGCTGTTTTGTAGTACGCGGAAATGTTAACTCTTTCATATAGATGGTATAGGTATCATTAAGTGGATCACTGAAAGATATGGATCGTTTTCATCATAAGCGGAAATACAGCGGTTTTAGCGTTAGTATAGCCTATATACACGTACATTGATTTGTTTTTGGTTAAAAAATCTCAATGAATATTACAAGCCTTCGAAATGATGTATTTTCTTTTTTTAAGCAAATGGAGAAAATGGGGTGTAAAATGGGTGGAAGAATGTCCGTTTATTTTTCGAAAAAGTAATGAAAAGAACATCACAAAGTCTAGAATATCATTTTACACGATTGTTTTTTTTTTCTAGATAGTACCACGCATGCCTTCTCAGCTGTGTGCCTTATGTTCGCAATCGAACTGTCTCAGCATGTTACCCAACCTCTCGGGATGGTGGAAACCGACTGGGGAGGCACCCCGGTGGAGGCGTGGTCATCGCCCGCAGCGCTCGCCGCCTGTCCGCAACACAAAAAGAAACGGTACATCGCAACCAAAGATGGACTAATAAATACTCATGTATCATTGTACAAAGTGGACACGGCTTATAACAAATAATAAAACTAAAAGTTTGTATTTCAAATCATTCTATGAATGACGGTTTATTAGAAACCAGATCTGTGCCATTTGACGGTATTTGATATTGCAAAATGAATATTAACGTTTACGATTGTGAAATCAAATAGCGTCATTTGTACATTCTACACTTAATAACATTTCATAAACAAATTCAATATAATTAACACAGTGTGACACTTGTCTGTTCGTTTAACAGTTCAATTATTTAACCCATTTATACCTAGTGGACTCTCCCATCCTTCTAAATTGGATCAATTTATTTGCAAAATAAGGGATGTCTAGTATATTTATTTCTATATTTAGAATATTTCTTACAGAAATTACTTTAAGCAAACAGCGCAGACCCTGACGAGACGCCGCATCATGCGGCGTCTCATCTGGGTCTACGCTGTTTGCCAAGGCCTTTTTTCTAGACGCTAGGCATAAATGGGTAAAACTCGTTAAACTCGTTACTTTCAGAGCTATCGACCCAAATCTTCCGAGCGTCTTGTATAACGGGATGATTGCCCCGATATTGCCAATGACGATATTCGGTGCTATTTGGTACCAAGGTATGGTCTAGTCACTAACAGGGTTGTATTGGTTATGTCCTTTTCCCGCACGTCTACCAGGCAACTGTTCTTGTAGATGTGTTACTAAAAGAAAACAAAAACAATAAAGAGCATTATATATTCATAAATTAGGATGAAATATAATAACATTGAACGAGCCTGTATATGAGGCGAACATTTTATTTTAATAATCATCATACACTATTGGGTGTATAAATAAACAAGAAGGCAAAATGTCAATACACTTTGTATATGGACTTTAAATTTCAAAAGGACTTGTTCAGAGTTTGGCAAAATTACAATTTAAACAAGAGATGTGTTTGTCAGAAACACAATGCCCCCTACTGCGCCGCTTTGAAAATAAAATAAAAAATGACCTTTGACCTTGAAGGATGACCTTGACCTTTCACCACTCAAAATGTGCAGCTCCATGAGATTTTTTTTTACCTTTGACCTTGAAGGATGACCTTGACCTTTCACCACTCAAAATGTGAAGCTTAATGAGATACACATGCATGCCAAATATCAAGTTGCTATCTTGAACATTGCAAAAGTTATGACCAACGTTAAAGTTTTCGGACAGACACACAGACGGATGGACGGTCAAAATTGTTGTGCGTATGGAAAGGCCTTGTCCATATACACATGCATACCAAATATGAAGGTTATATCTCGAGGGACATAGAAGTTATGAGCATTTTTCGAAACCTAAACGAAGAGTTTGAAACCTAAACGCAGACCCTTACTTCAAGGTCAAGGTCACAGGGGTCAAATTTTTTGTGCGTATGGAAAGGCCTTGTCCATATACACATGCATACCAAATATGAATTTTATATCTCAAGGGACATAGAAGTAATGAGCATTTTTCGAAACCTAAACGCAAAGTGTGACGGAAATTCAGAAGGACGGACAGACGGACAGTGCGATCACTATATGCCACCCTACCGGGGGCATAAACAGTGGTATACATTGTATACAAACATGAATGAATACATTATATTCAAACAAGCAAAGTAACACACCCGACTAAGAGAAATGTTCAAAATATATGTTTGTGTAATGGAAATCACAATCAAATTCGGCAAACGTAATGAAGAACTTGTTGTAGAACGTTAGCTTTTGCTAACAGGTCACATGTTCGAACACCAGGACTTGCACTTTTTCTTATTTTATCGTTTTCCGTATTATAACGAGTATTTAAAACTATTCTAAATAGTACAGTTTTGTTTGTAAATTTATTTAATGATGCATGTGTATTAAACAAAAATGCGAAGACGTATGAACAAGTTCCTTCAAACCCAACGTTTATCAATAAACAAGTTTTAACTGTTAAAAACGCCCACACTATGATTATCTGGAAAGTATTTATACTCGCTCCCGAACCTCCATCAGACATGCCGATGAACTACCCCTCGTTCTCATGATTCCCATAGCTCTGTTATTGAAATAAAAACTCGACTACTTAGGCGAAACAAGATTAAACAAATTAATATACTCCAAATCGAATCATTTTACAGTTAACAAAATATTGATATTTAACCAATACAATAGTTGTACGTAATGCGTACACGAAATTTTATACCTCGTACTAGCCAATCATCAATCTGCAGGTGAAGCCAACACTGGAAGACCACATTTGTACGCATGTCAGATGGAGGCGATGATAAGCGACTGGCGGACAAAGTTCCATCAGGCGTCAAAGAATCAGACGAGCAACACGTTCCCGTTTGGCTTTGTTCAGGTAACGCATTTGATAATCAAAGCAAAACTACCGAATGACTTTGTGACCTCATTTATAAACCTATGCCTAAAATATCTGCAAGCGGTTATCTTAACTTTAAAATGATGTCAGTTTGACATCAAAGGATTCTGATGTGAGTGCCAAGTTGGGGCCAATTTCTATTGAAGCTGTAAGTGTGCTGCACAACCATCACTTTTTCATTTTAGAAGGCATCAGCTGCGTTTACTGCATTTGGTTAATTTGATTGTAAATGGGTGTGAAGAAACAATTTTCCATTGCTCGTATAATGGGAGGTTGCTTAACAGGTATTGTTTGTTGATGAATAGACTTGAAAATTATGGCAACAAATGCAAGTGAGGTTACTTAAGGCGAAAGTGTTGCTCAAGTCTCCCTTTCGGCCAATCCCTGTCATTATAACAAATGTTCTGTGCATATTTCGCAAATATTTGGGTCAAAAACGTAACTTCTTATGAGTTATCAAAGTTTCATAAAAGTCATACAAGGTAAACTGCCCCCACCCCCCGCCGCCGTGTTTTTTCAACAAACCGGAACTCCGCCCCGAGATATTATAAGAACACATGTTCTTTGCAAGTTTCATTATGATTTGACCAAAAATGTGACAGAGTGATAACAAGGTTTCAATATAGCAATATAATATATACTGCCCAGTCCCTTGGCAACCATGTTTTTCAACAGACCGTAAACAAGGTTTCAATATATCCATATAAGGAAAACTGACCCGCCCGTTTTTCAACGAACTAAAACCGTGTTCGAACTCGGCTGGGCTATCATTCGAACAACTGTTATGACCAAGTTTTATAAAGATTAGTCAACAAGTGTGACTTCTAGAATGTTAACAATGTTTCACTATATCCATGTAAGGAAAATGTTTTTAACGAACCGGTATAATTTTCGAACTCGTATGGGACATCATTAAAACAAATGTTCTGACCAAGTTTTATAACGGATTAGGATTAAAAAGAATCTTCTAGAGTGTAATCAAGCTTTGTCTTCAATTTGACCTAGTGATCTAGTCTTTGACCTCACGTGACCCAGATTCATAATCGTCCAAGATATCATAGCGATAAATCTTCTGACCAAGTTGCATAAAGAGTGGACAATAAATGTGGGCTCTAGAGTGTTCACAAGGTAAAGTTTGACATCCCGCCCCTTAGAGACCATGTTTTTTAGGAAACGGAAACGATTTTCGAACTCATGTGAGACATCATTAGAACAAATGTTAAGACCAAGTTTCATAAAGATTCGACTTCTTAGACTTCTACAGTGTTATCAAGCTTTTTCTTGCATTTCACCTAGTGACCTAGTTTTTGATCTCACTTGAAACAGTTTCGAATTCCTTCAAGATATCATTGGGACAATTCTTCTGACCAAGTTTGATGAAGATCAGACAATAAATGTTGCATATATAGTGTTGTGCTCAGGTGATCTAACCACTTTTTTTACCATTTCAGCTGGCTCCGAATCGTAACGTGACCGGGTCCCACTCTGGATTTCCCGACATTCGCTGGGCGCAGACGGCGGAATATGGTTACGTGCCCAACCCGACCCTAAAAAACGTCTTTATGGCCGTTGCTATGGACCTACCAGACTATGCATACGTATACGAGTTTGAAGAAAATACATAATATGGAAAGTGGGTTACGATTGGCGGATAAACATTAAATATATCATGTGAAATAGCATGTGTCCGTTTACTTTGATGTTGAGCGATTGACAAATAGCACTCAGAGAATTGGGATATTTTACTGTAAGAAGTGGAAACACGACTTATGCTCGCCGCATTGCAAAACTACATTATTGTATGGTCCCTTAAATGGAATTGTATTGTCAAGCATACATTTGGATTAAATACTTAATATACACATACTTTATCAACTATAGTATCAACTATGATATGGGGTTGAATACTGTATATAGCAACTATTAAATGGGTTTCAATGCTGTATTAATCATTTTTTTGTTGGATCAATATCATGCTTAGGAACAATGAATTGCCATATCATAAGTATTTGTTCACGATAGTTATCAGATATCCAGAATAATAAAAAATACCAATACGTTACAAGCATCCACCCCCGAACTAAGGAGGATGTAGCCGCGCGTCTGGCCCTTGCAGCTCGAGGGGTGGCTTACGGTCAACAGAACATCGACTATCATGGACCTTTCCCCACCCGCTTTTCTCAGACTGGACAGAGACTGACCATCGAGTATGACAACGGAAACAGCGACATTTCCGTACGGACAACAACTGGATTCGAGGTATTGGATTATGCTATCATGGTACATCTAAAATACTGTAACAGTTGTTATACCGAGGGGTTTGAGGTATTGTTTCGTTGTTGAGATTATCGTTATTGACGAAATCCAGTTTCCTCCGTGCATCATGTAATCCTATCGATCGAAAGCAGAACTCACCAGTTCTACCTGTAGCACAACTGTCATATGTTTATTCAATACCGTTATGTCTTGTATTTGTCCCAAGAATGTACCTATCAAAATGACCAGATACAAATTTGAATCCAAGTGGTCGTTAACATAAGCATATAATCAATTTACAGACTACCTGCGTTTCTGTTGAAATATTTCACCTATGCAAACTGTTTAACCACTGAGCATCATATATGTTACAGGATTATACATAGTTATTGTAACGTTTTATTACAGTAGGGTTATTTGCGCCAAATGTAAATAAGCCACAAGGGATTGTTGTTCTGTCCGAAGCCACACATATGTTATGGCAGACGAAATATCGTTGAAGAATTTCAAAACTTGAGGGAATGTATGTGATAGCTTGATGAAGAACGGGCACTTACGCTGTCTAACTCTATGAGCTGGTTGTACAGCGACTGGGTATAGCGTTTTCCTTGGCATCGGGTTCGATCCCAATTATGGTCAATGATTTTTACTAGCTGTTTTACATTATTATGTTAATTAGTTTTCATAACAAAGTTATATTCGCCATGCTGTCTTGAACAATCAAGGGAATGTAATTAAATGAATCCACACAACAGAACTACCCTTTAACAATATTGCATATAAATCAACGAAAGTCAAATTGGATTTCGAACAGGATACGCCTCCACATATGTCTTTGTCTTGATTTATGTTGTAAACTATTTAAAGAAGATTATTTCAATTATAAGCGAATATCAGTTAATCTTGCATTTAATAATATTACAAGATAAGTATTGATGCAAAGCATCAAAGGGCGTCGGGAATTTAAGTGTAAAAGGCACTCAATGAAGTTACATGGAACGATTTTTGTCTACTGTAAATATTAATATATTGGCCGATTATTTTAAACAAAATAGAAAAAGATACTGGTATAACCATCATCTATGAGGTTGTGTTATAACCCCCAAATAACCATGATCTATGATGTTGTGTTGTGACCCCCAAATATTTCATAGTTCATTTTATTTACATTGGTTTCCTTTCTTTTACTGGCATCCGTTTGCAGTTTTCATTAATGGAACAGAACTGTGTAGGTTTTTAAAAATCTGCTTCATCTTGTAAGCGTAATTTCATATTTTTCTCAACTTCAAGGGGAGATGATTCTGAACCTATTCTTACGTNTATTTCATGGGCATAATAAAAACAAAAAATGGTTACAATATAACAGCATATTTATTTAAATTAAAATGTCTACATCAAAACGAAAAGTTAACATAGAACATAAATAAAATAATTTGATTCTACTGAAGCTCGAACCTTGGACCTCTCACATTTGAAGCGAGCGTGCAACCACTACACTACTGAACCGCTTGAAAAATCACCTTCTAAATAAGATATTAATAAGTGACTGTAGTGTAACAGTAATCAATAAAGCAATCATTGTTATACATACATAGTGACGTCACTACGTTATTGTCAGTTAGACCGGTGTGTACATACTGATAAAGCAATAAACCGTGTAATCGCTGTCGTCTTGTAAAATTGAAGAAAATACGCGTAAACCCAAACTCGAAAGTCTGCGCTATTGTTAGAAAAACCACAAAATAAATATATTTTGATTATGTTTTGTTTTTATACAAAACCAGAAAGTTTCAGCGGTTCGCGTATTTGCCCAGTCCCTGTGATCTTTTATTATTGCCCAGTCCCTGTGAACAGTTATTAATTAAAATATTTAGCTTTGCATTATTGGCAATAAATGTTGTAGTAAATGTAATAGGCACAAATGCAGTACTTATTTACACTAATTTACACACAAAAAATCACCACTATGCAAGATATTTTGACAACAAAAATATATACATTGATCCGTAAAATAACTTCTCCTCCCATAAGCGAAAAAAAAACGTATTACATACTAGTCGCCGCACTTCAGTGCGACGCCAATAACGGATATTGATGATTTTGAATCGAAGTTCAAGGCCACTTTAGAACGTTAACATTACTTATACCACGAGGTAATAAGCCGACAATATACATTTCAGCCGCGTCGTGCGAAAATGGATCTTATGCCATATGCGGCTAGCGTTGCTCCAAACCAGCCTGCGCATTCGCGCAGTCTAGTCAGGAACGACGCCGTCTGTTATAAAGTGACGCAATGTTTCGTGGACGCATTTGTGGACAGGGTAGCTCCTGGCCAGACTACGCGGATGCGCAGGCTGGTCTGGAGCTACGCCCGCTAAATACGTCATAAGCCCCTTTTGTGCATGACGTGCCTCAAATAAGTTGTACATTTTATTTAGTGTATTTGCAAATGAAATATATGTGTAATCCTTTTTCTTCATTGATTAATACAGAGATATAACACTTTTCTGAGGACATTAACATTGGTAGATGAACAAACAAAATTCTGTTATTCAGCGAATTGCAAGGGCATGTTCGGGCATTAACAACAAATGGCTGCGGGTTGTTGCAACTATAGTAAAAACATATATATTGTTAAATAAAACCAAATGAAATGTATAAGTTACCACAAAACGGATTTTAAGTCAAGTGAACAAACTGTTAATGACGTCATAAATCAATTAGGCTAATAAGACGGTCTCGTGGCCTTAATAAATGACATTCACCATTTTTTACGATAGCTTATAGTGTGTTACCAAGTCGCTAAAACAGACTTATATGCTACAAGCATTTTCTCTACAGGTATGTTGTGGACTCGTTGAAAGCCATGTCTGCCCCGTAAACGGGTGGACCGCTGCTCCCATATCAGGACACAGCGCAACCTCCGTCACCCTGGACACTTCCGGTTGTCAAGGCCACAGTCACGTAGTGGCAGGAGTCCGTTACGCGTGGGAGGAGAGTCCATGTGACTTCAAGAAGTGCGCCGTGTATGGATTGGGAACCAATCTTCCGGCTCCACCGTTTGAGAAGGCTCCTATCAGTTAGACTGCATGTGCCAAAATTATGACTTTGACTGATCGATTGTATTGAATACATGTCGTCGACGTTAGATTTGTTGTGTTGCAATTACCAGTTTCTAGAAATCACGTTTAACTCAAATCCTAAAATATCACTAAGCTTTATGATGTGTTAATCTATTGTAAGTAACAGCGATCTGACCTTTGACCTCTGTTGAAACAAATGGCCGTGCATAATCCAAACACGCTATTTACCAAGTTTAATTCATGAATCGTTTTGTACACTCGTTTAGAATACTTTTTGAACAATCGCAGGATCAAGTTTGATGGACGGACTATATGCGTTATTAAGGCTCGATTGGTCATTGTCGGCTCGGGTACTACTTAAATGTACCCCGGGTACTCTAAAGTATACTTAAATGTACCCCGGGAACGCTAAATATACTAAAACGTACCTGGCCATTTTAGATTGTACCCGAGTTTTATTCCCGCCCAAAATCCGATGTCGTAAAACGCGCTACGGAATACGAAATAACATTCTCTTTGAACAAAACCTACCTTAACATGCTTTTTTGTTATGTGCTTCGATAATATAGAGGCCTTTTTACAAAATATTTACATAAAAATGAACATAATTAATTTGAAAAAAAAAACAAGCCGACAATGACCAATTCACAGGTACTTAAAAAAAAAAATGTTGGTCCTTATATATATATAATAAAAGATATGGTGTCCGTCTAGTGATGGGGAGGTAACGGGTTCAACACTCACTGTGGGAGCGTTATTTCGATCTCTCCCCCCCCCATAGACGCCAAGAAATAGCTCTACCCAGAAAACGGACTCGAGAGCGTTTCAATAAGCCATAGGCTTTCGATGCAATCGAGCTCAAATAAAAAGGATTAAACTAACTGCAAATCCGCCAGAGAACGAACTAGATTGATTTATTGAACGGCAACCAGATTGCTTTGAGAATCAAACAATCTCTTACCTGTAAAAAAGGCATTAACCCATTTATGCCTAGTGGACTCTCCCGTCCTTCTAAATTGGATCAATTTATTTCCAAAATTAGGTATGTCTAGTATCTTTATCTCTATATTTAGAATATTTCTTACAGAAATTCCTTTAAGCAAACAGCGCAGACCCTGATGAGACGCCGCATCATGCGGCGTCTCATCTGGGTCTACGCTGTTTGCCAAGGCCTTTTTTCTAGACGCTAGGCATAAATGGGTTAATATCGAAACCTAGATCTTGGATAGGACCAAAACTTATATTTTACAGTTAAAAAAACGTGTGTGAACAGTTGTGATCATTGATCAGTAAAAGGTAAAGATATACAAGAATATTTCACTGAGTTACATTAATGTTGTAGGAAGCTTCGAGTAAAAAGCAAACGGCGTGTACATAAGTCCATAAAAAATTTAGGATACCCACACACACATGCATTCTCAATGTTTGTGTTTACAATAATGTATAATAGTAAATAAGAATATATTAAATTTAAACCAACAACTAACCTTACTGACATTTTTCTGTTTAATGTCAGTTTTACCTTATCAGATCGAAAGTACAAACTGAATGTTCTGTTTACAATAGTTTATTATCGTTTATTAATAATAACATATAAGTGATATAACACATACAACAGATTTCTAGATAGCAGCTGGGAATCATAACCCCTTCTTGACCATGTGTGCTGGCAAGTCGATGAATTCCAGAGTGATTCTGAAATATAACAAGAGCTGTCAGAAGACAGCGCGCTCGACTATTCAAGTGCTTGACAGTATAAAGAAAGCCATCATGGGGAAATTGTTCATATTCAATAAGGTCAAGGTAATATAGTCATATTCTAACTGGAAGAGGACCATTATTGAAACATATTGGTCGCTTATGTATAAAGAAGTGATACATTATAGACGATTCTGAGTTCAGGTATATTTTCCACAATCTATTGAACATTTGTAAAGACATAAAACAAACTGATAAGTTGATATTTCAAGTGTGGGATGGTTAAGGTGAAGTCCATTGTGGTATGTCTGGTTAGTGTTGTTTTGTCAAAGTATGAATCAAATCTGATCCTAAATAAAGAAGTTATGGCAATTTAATCAAAGTTGAGATCAAAGGTCAAAGGTCAAGGTAAAATTCAACTTGCCAGGTACAGTACCCTCATGATAGTAAGAAAGTATTTGAAGTTTGAAAGCAATAGCCTTGATACTTTAGAAGTAAAGTGGATGTAAACACAAAATTTAACAAAATATTCAAAGTTACTGAGTGGAAAAGGGCCATAATTCTTACAAAATGCGTGTTACAGTTGTCTGCTCTTGTTTATAGATTGGGGTCATGTTGGTAAAGAAGAATGCAAAATATGAAAGCAATATGTCAAGGGACAAAGAAAATATTTGAGGTGGTACGCAAACTTTAACAAAGATTTATCAATAATATGCATATTCTAAGTGGAACAAAAGTGCCAATTGTCACAAAATACGCCCGTTGACCATGTGACCTAGTTTTTGACCCGGCATGACCCATATTCGAACTTGACCTAGATATTGTCTAGATACAACTTCTGACCAAGTTTGGTGAAGATCGGATGAAAACTATTTGAATTAGAGAGCGGACACTGCTGTTGACGAAACTTTACACATATGCATTAAACCCCATTTTCTCAGAGCACGATTCATTATTTAAATCCTTGGACAGATGTATGTCTACTTGTTAGTTATAAAGACTCAACGAGATATAACATCAACTAAGGTTGAAGCAGGATGTCGAAGCAACCTTTTGGCGTCTAAACTGACCTCGCCGGTTCCAACTTCGTCTCGGCGCACAACCAAGAGCACAGTTTGTGAAAGTAGTCCGGATTCCTCTCCTGGTCAAACACGCCGATGGAGTGGATCTGACACAGAACACCGTCCTGCTTTTCGCCCGCGTAACTCATCCGCGAACCCGTATGTAGTACCACTGTTATCCGCTGAAACAAAAACAGTGGGCGGTGCCGGGGGCGGTGTATAATTAGCATTTTTGTGCATGGCACTTCTCCTCATTGATATCTAGACACCCATGAAGCTTCACGTTGAAATCTTATATAGTTTCTGAGATATAGCCCTGACAAGTTTGTGACAGACAGACGGGCTAACGGACGGACAGCACCAAACTATATCCCTCCGACTTCGGCGGAGGTTGAAACAATATTTTTCAAGTAACGACCTCACTGGGATACAACCAACCAAACTTCAATGAGGATATACACCACTCTACCAACATCAATAGTTGGTATGGAAAAAGCGGCACTTTCATGTACATTTCTTTCATACCGATCTTATTATTACTTCTCATTTTTGCGCTACCGAAAAGTGTCATGGTAAAACCTTTTTTTGTACAAAAACTACATTTGGACACTTCCTAAAAATATTCAAATGCATTCGGGTTCAATAACTTTTTTCCAAATATTCGCCTGTAGTTTTTATAACAAGCTTACACAGATATAAAAACTATTTCTTAAAAATAAGAAATATTGTATTTGTTACAATTATCCAGTTCAATCTTTATTTTACTAATTCAGAAAGTATGTAAGTAAACATTATATCCGTGACTAAATGGGTTACTTAGATAAAAGTCATTTTTTTTTATTTAGAGCTCTTTTATTCCGCGGGGCATTACATGTCTCCCTCTGTCATTCCTGTGATGCAATTTACAAACTTGAATGTGAGCCCATGAAGAATTTCTTTTTATATATTTGAAAATATTCCTGTTCAATACTGGCTAGTTTAAGGCTTAGAGTCTACGGCTAAAATTGTTGAAGTGTGGGGTCAAACATATCTAGGTGTTTGGAGAATACGGTTGACTTGATTAGTTGCATATATCTATAGGAATGTGTGTGTATAATGATTGAAATGCAACATAAAATGATGTACGCAATATTTAAACCACTTATTACAAATTGAGAAAAAAAATCTATGTAAAATAAAACAACAGTAAAACTGTAATACTAGTAGATGTCGATATCATGATGATGCTTTAGCAAAACGAAAGTAGATCACATAACAGTATAAAAAGCTACTTTCGATGTTAACAAAGGTTCTCGATCTTTAAGCTTAGCGTAATTAAAAACAAATTATTTTTAACAAACATGCCGAAATTGAACCATATTATACCATTGAAGCTGTAATACAACTTAATCGTTACAACATTTCACAATTTACTAGATAATACTCACGTCTTTCGGTTTACTCAATGTGTCGGCAACACATGAAATAAAATTCTCTTCGAAATCCTCCCCGAAACATTCGCTCTTCAAATTTGTGTAAATAAAACACAGCGGCATAATTTCTGTAATTCGATTAAAGTGGACTTAATTTTGATGTTAATGAAGATCTTTTTATCCGAATGTTTTCATAAAAACGTATCACACGTTCAGATAACATCGAAGTTCAAGGTCGAATACATTTGCTAAATTTTGACCTCTTCTAAATATAGCATCACGGTTGCAAACAACTAATATTCTCCTCGTGGTAAGATTACACTAATTCAAATTACCACAGGATCCCATTATAAAACTTACAACTTCCAAAGCATTTTTTTGCATTTCCTTTATTTCAGATTATGCAAGCCTGGTATCATTTTCAAAATGGATCTGTCCTCTTCCATTAATTGCAATAAAACAGATATGCCATGCACCTCCTTAGAAAATGCATCTCCACTGAATGCATGCAGACACCGGTATAAAACAGTGTTCCGGATCCTGTTTTCAACCTACTGACGCGTCGGAGTTCAACTGTTAATTAAGCATCAAATCAAAGGCTTCTAAATACTCAAGACATGTTTATATTAACAAGAGGGCCATGATGGCCCTGTATCGCTACACTGTTTATGCGAAAAAAGCGTGCAATGCGCATGGGTTGAAATGTACCCAAGCATGTGACTTTCTCTTTCTATCCCTCGTCCCACTGGGCGCTTAAAGGTGGACGGGTGGGCATTTTTATACATGGAAAACGTTTCTACGGTGTTAACTAAACAGACTAAAAAGCCCGGGAATTGTCGCACAGGTATTTTGCTTATAACGTAGGTACATTTATCTCTCCAAAAGATATTGTCGTTCTTTCTATTTCACATATTTTAAGATGCTGAAGATCAAATCTACGCATGTTTTACAAGATTAATGAAAGTTCCTTAAAAACGACTTCCTGTGGCCATGTTTTTTGACGAATCAAATTTTCTTGAACAACTTTTTAATGGGAGCCTTCAAGGGATAAATTTGGCCATATTTGACATAATTGCTGCTACATTGTATCACTTTGTTTTATGATCATATACATGTATACATTGTATGTCTTATATTGAGAAAAAAAAACAATCTGAAAAAAAGTA
>VMBQ01000568.1:0-14379 GCA_007657795.1 Dreissena rostriformis | reverse complement strand
AGAAGATTTTTAAAGTTTGCACAAAATAGGCTTTATATAAGCATATGTTCATTTTTGTGACCCCCGGGGCAGGGTCAAATTTGACCCCAGGGGCATATATTGAAGAAATTTGGTAGAGGACTATTAGATGTCACTACATACCAAATTTGGTAGCCCTAGGCCCAATGGTTATGGACAGGAAGATTTTTAAAGTTTGCACAAAAGAGGCTTTATATAAGCATATGTTCAGTTTTGTGACCCCCGGGGCAGGGTTAAATTTTAGCCCAGGGGAATAATTTGAAAAAAATTGGTAGAGGACTATTAGATGTCACTATATACCAAATTTGGTAGCCCTATGCCCAATGGTTATGGACAAGAAGATTTTTAAAGTTTACACAAAATAGGCCTTATATAAGCAAATTTTCAATTTTTTGACCCCCGGGGAAGGGTCAAATTTGACCCAAGGGGCAAAATTTGAACAAATTTGAAAAAGGTTCACCCAAGGAACATTCCTGAGAAATTTCATCAGAATTTGGACCAGAAGTTTAGGAGAAGAAGATGTTTAAATAAAAAGTTAACGCACGCACGCACACACGACGGACACAGGACCATGACATAAGCCCCGCTGGCCTCTGGCCAGTGGAGCTTAACATTACAGCATAAGGCATGTCTCAGATAGTAGCGATGGGCGCAAGGGAGGCTACTGCGTACGGCTCATTTACTACTGAAAAATTCCAGCGCGAAATCTCGTTCATAAAAAAGTGCCGATAGGGGGTCGGAATTACGTCGTTTTTAAGGTGGTTTTTGAATGGCTATGCTTAAAATAACCACTAATCATATAAGTTAATACATTTATTTTCGCGGGCAAAGCATTTTTGTTGCCGCACATTTGTCAAGAAGAGAAGAAAAACATTTAAGAAAAATTCCGAAATCGAGAAAAATAGGTAAGATACATTGCCCGGTAGAAAAATTGCTTTTATTTTATAACATATTGTTCTTGTTATTAATAGTATATACCTTTATATAAAGATCAGATATTCAAATGTGTCTAGTTCATAAATTTGGTGACATACTTAATTAAAAACACAATTACACACAGGTGAACAAGAACGATGGTAACGTGTCGCTTTAAAACGAATTTATAATCTCATCAAGGTCAGAAATCTATCACTTATGTACCTGTCCATAAAAAACGGATCAAATGAAGTGTGCGAATGGCCATTTAAAACAGATTTGCCATTTGTATAACATTATGAAAATGTCATTTCGTGGCACTAGTCAATGTTGCTATCACAAATATCAATAACAATGTGTATGGCTCATTAACCGCCTCAGTTACACATAAAACCAAACAATAAAACTGTAGTTTTAATGTGTTTCCACCATAACTTTACAATTAAAAAAAACCTATATATTGATTAGCAATTCTACAATTTTTAATATAACTATAACTATATTATATCATTATTTAAAAAAGCTATTTGGCAGAATTTGTATCGCAATAAATTAACATTTTACTTATTTTGCGAGACATGCTGTTGCAAATATTCAAAAAGCCAATTATTCAGTCAATGCTCTTCTAAAAGGTTAATGTGTTGGATTGAAATTGTATGGCGGTTTTATTGCTTGTCGTTGTTATTAATCATGGCTCAAGTGTGAGGTTCGACATGATTTTAGCCGGTCTAAACTCGAATGCTTCGCATTAACCATTTCAAGCTTTAATGATGTTTGATGTTCAAAGTGTTGTATTGGCTGTATTGTCATGTATTGTAATATGTAATATTGTACATGCAAAGTCATTTCTAACGCAATACG
Organism: Dreissena rostriformis; assembly: GCA_007657795.1. Classification (NCBI taxonomy): domain Eukaryota; kingdom Metazoa; phylum Mollusca; class Bivalvia; order Myida; family Dreissenidae; genus Dreissena; species Dreissena rostriformis. The sequence continues at coordinate 12,585 of VMBQ01000568.1, read as the reverse complement.
TTCATATACTTATTTCCCAAAAGAGTTCCAGAAAGATATATACTTGACATTTCGCACATTGTTTTTGGAGGATATTTTCTACAATGTTGCATTAAAATCATGCATCCGTGTCGCTCTGACACTTCTGGTTCACGTGCGAGTGTCGTTTCCTCGTGCTGCACGTGAACACGATTTGCACGCAATATTTAATTTCTTTTGCACATTATTCTTTTCCACGAAAATATGATTTAAAATCCTTTGTTTCAAAATATTTGATAAAAGAAAATCGTGTGTGTGTGTGCAATAAGGCGATTTTATATACTATTCGATCGTAAAAGCAGCCATGCAGTTGTACATAATCTCGAGCCGCAAGTAAAACACATGCATTACACAAGTTTCACATCACACAAAACAAAAATGGCTGCGTATATTTAAAAAAAAAAACATTCAAAATGTATACAACTTTGTTGTTACGAAATATCCGTTTTGACAAATGGATTTGTAAATATTTTACATATTGACGAAATCCGTTGATAAATAGTCCAGAAATAATAAAAAAAAAATTAAGTATTGCGTTAAAAGCGCCTTCGAATGTCGCGTAAAATATCGTGTGTTTAGTTTAAACATATTTTATTGTATATACACATTCATTTACAAACAATTGCATATAATAGACAGTTGGAAGAACATGTATACAAATGGATTAGGCCTAGAGTTATACCAACATCATCGAAGGGCCCTCTCCATTATGACAATTTATTGTAAAAGTTAACAAGATGGGTATGCCAAGATACAGGTAAATCGATATTCCAATGTTGTTTGTGCCTACTTAATAAAGTAAAGTTATGGAAGGTAGAAGTAAAATACATCAGCCTATTAAAATAACAAAATTTGTTATACTGAGTAAGTGCTAATAGAAAGTTTGTGTATACTTTATATTAGACGAAAGAGACCAAAAAAAAACACACACACAAATAAAAAAAAATAACAACATAATAATAAAGAAAGATACACATGTTTAAAACAACCGGACCAGCTCAACCTTATTCTTCCTTTCAACTTGATATAGAAAAGCTTAAAGGGTGCTATTAATTACTGGTTACTTGATTGTTATACATTAAATCGTTTCGTTCGTTTGATAAATAACTGAACTTCTTGAAAGAGCTTACAGTTGTCTTCGTAGTTCAAAGTTTGTATGCCAAACATAAGTTTCGAACTTTCGATGCATTAATTGGATGAACTATACGCGTGTTTATAAACATTTGTAAGCGTTCGTCCTGATAGCGCGAACAATTAAAGAAGTAATGATCTGCATCCTCGGTGTGGTAACCACAGCTACATATGGGTGAGTCAGTTAGTTGATTTACAAAAAGATGCGCTTTCAGATCACTACATTGGTTCCTTATTCGAGCATGTATTACTTTGTATGTTCTCTCACCCTGTGAATAATATGTAGGGACTTTAGGTGCTTTATGTGGCAACATCCTTATATATATATTCGTCAAGACAATATATCATGCCCATGTGACCTCAAATTGAGTCAATTTGTCGTTATTATTTATGATGTGCAGTTATAAATGTCGTACCTGCATGTGAAACCATCCTTCTATAGATTTAACAAGACAATATAACTGACCGATGTGATCTTATAAAAAGTCAATATGTCATTGTAGTGAGTGGTGATGCAATGATACAACGACACCAAATCATATAATGAAGTATTCTGAAAAGTATATGGTTCAATCCTGTCTCGCGCGGTAGCATCGTTTCAAGTGGAAAAACAATGTTTCCATATGGTAGGTGTATTTGTACGTAGCGTACCATCTTTTTTTTCTTTTAAATCCGTGTTTTATTACATTAATTCTATAGTGTTTCGTCACTCTATTCATGTGGGCTGACAAATAAAATTCAAATAACGTAGTCATAAACTGTTCGAACTAGTGTTTGAAGATGCTTCATTAAAGAAGATAGAGTCATGTATTAGCCTCATTGACAATAAACTTACATTCATTCAATAGAGTTTCGTTATTCAATTCACGTGGGCTGACAAATAAAATTCAAATGACGTAGTCATCAACTGGTAGAACTAGCGTTTGAAGATGCTTCATTAAAGACGCTAGATATTAGCTACGACATTATTGCATTTTACAACGTAGGTATAAGTGGTCGTGGAAACCAATATTCGAATGACATTTGATCGGTGTTCGTAATAACACACTCAGTTTCTTGCTGCTGGAGAAAGCAGTCAAAATGTTCCTCGTAGAATTTATGGCATTATTAGGATTGATTTTAATTAGTGAAGGTAATTCTTAAAAATTGTGTTTGTTTGTTTTCGGAAAACAAATTAAATACTGTTAATTTTATTTTAAAATAAAATTTATATATGTAACGATAAGGATATGCAGAATGCAGTACTTGATAAACACGTCCCAACATGTAATTATGTAAAACATAAAGTTACTTAAAGTGTGTAAATTGCTCGTAGACCTCTTACAAATAAACGTTTATTTTCAGGCACTCCATGCAGCAATGGTGTCATACTGGGCGCCGACGATCCGTCTCAAGTTGGCGATGAAGTTGACCAAAATTCTGGTCAATTATTTATGCTTCGAGACCAGCAATCCAATGTCCAATGTTGCGGATACATATACGAATGGAAGTTGTACATCAAGAATCCAGGCACCATAATATTCCAGATATGGCGAGAAACTGGCCCAGGGCGGTACACGCTAGTTGGAGAATACGCCACTCATTACAACTCAGGTGAAGAGGACAACGAGGTCGTTGTACGGACTACCATTGACAAACAATTAGCCGTCGATGTTGGAGACCACATTGGATGGTATAACAGAGGGGAAGCGATGGTGGCATTTAACATAGAAAGTACCGGACTGGGTGTTTTAATTAACACTGTTACCACGCCTGTTGACTTCAAAAACGCAGTTGACTGGTCCCAGGTACTATCAACTGAGTCACGAACATATGCTATTCAAGCGACTGTTTCAAAGGGGGTTGCTCCGATATTTAAAAACTTAAACGCTTCTGTGGAAATATTTGAGCATATTACAGTTGGTTCAGATATTTATCATTTGCAATTAGTTGACATTGTTGATGACCTAGTGCCCATAACGTTTCGAATAACCATGCAGGATAATTTGAATTACTTCGAGTTCAATAGGTCAACTCTAACAGTTTACCTAGCCAAGACTCCACCTGTTGGCAAATATAATTTATTATTTACAGTATCCGATCACTGCGGTAATTCAGACACTGCTCTATTGAATGTTGTCGTTAAAAAACCAAAACCTGTCATTATGAATTTACCAGCTTCGGAATCCGTGCGAGAGGATATTGGATCGGTCGAGGTGCCTTTAGTTAGTATCTCAATCGCAGACTCTGTACCCGTTATATGTGACGTAAAGTCGGTAGAGCCAACTGAAGGATCGGCTTTATTTTTGGTTAAGTCAATTCGAAATCAATCATCCTTATATTTGAAGGCAACTCATAATCTGGACTACGAAAAGGTTCAACGATATGTCCTTACCATTGATTGTTTCAACGGGCACGATTCTGATACTGGTTTGGTGAACATTTTAGTAGAGCCAAATCAAGTGCCAACTATTCAAAATCTTCCAGAAACTGTATCTGTCAGTTCCATTAATGTTAATTTCGGAGATTCAATATATCGTCTTATAGTTGAAGACACTGAAAGGAATACGGTGTCCCTCAATTCCACCTGCGAACCACTTCCGTGCCCATTTACAGTAACAAACGCCGGTTTTGTAATTGTAACAGGTAATCTTTTCTCCGCTATGTCGGACATGTACATGATACACATTGTCGCTAGTGACTCGTATAACACTGCGTCTCCCAAACAACTAGTAGTTAGAGTGTCGGACCAGAACACGCCGCCGTATATATACAACATACCAGATAACCTTAAGATCGACATTGCAGAAAATCTACCTGCTGGCACACTCGTTTTACAAGTGTTTGCTTCCGATGTGAATCCTCTGGATACTTTAACGTTTGCACTTCAAATTCAACCCAGCGAATTCATTCCATATTTCACAATAAATGCAACAACTGGAGAGATTTTTATCCGATCCTTTATTAATTATGAATCTTTACAAGGAACAAACGTCACATTATACCCATCAGTGTCNATTTCATATTTTGCAATAAATGCAACAACTGGAGAGATTTATATCCGATCCATTATTAATTATGAATCTTTACAAGAAACAAACCTCACGTTGTATCCTTCAGTTTCTGATGGACATAATACATTCAGTACTGATTTTAAACTATCCATACATGATATCAATGAGCCACCAACATTTGAACACACGTCCTACTGGATCAAGACAAATGAAAGCAACGAGGGACAAGTAATCAGCAAAGGGATCATTAAGGCATCCGACGAAGATAAAGATGACCAAGTGACATATTCACTCGAATGCGATCTTGATGAAAGTACTAGCATATTTCGACTGCACGAGACAACAGCAGATATCACCCAGTCGTGCAATATTGATGTAGACAACTTACCGTCTTCAGAACGTAACATCCTGTGCAGAGTGATAGCCAGCGACAAGCTAAGATCTACTGCAACCGCACCATTGCGCATTGCTGTAGCGGACATTAATGACAATGGGCCCTTGTTTGTCAAATCAAGCCATGTATTTGTGGTTACACAAGATACACCAATTTTTTCCAGTGTCGGCTATGCCATAGCAGTTGATCATGATATTTCAATAGAAAACAGACGGCTATTTTATTACTTTTCTGAAGACACTGATACATTTCTCATTGACAACGTCGGCGTTGTTCGCACACTGGTAAACTTCTCTAGTGTGACAGTGGGATCCACGTTCAGAAACACATTACATGTTCGCGACAAAGCAAATAATTTGTCGGACTCTTCTCCTGTGACAATAGTTGTAATGCCTGGCAATTACACTATTCTTGAATCGCATATACAGCCGGAAGAATTGACATTCTTTAATATGCCTGAAAACATTGCGTGGTTTGTGACTGCTTTACACCTTACTGCTGCAGTTCTTGGACTGATCACATACTTTGGTTTTCGTTTTTGCATATGCAAACGTGACCAGTTCGAACTCAATGGAAATGAGCACCGGTGGAAGGACATGGACAAACCTTCACTGGTAAGGACTGAAAAATCGATATGGTCAACCTCATCGCAGTTATCACCAGTATCCGGCCAACTGACCCCAGTCGCAGTTGATTCACCATCCCGCTCACGTACAAACATATATACAAAGTCTGGCAATGTGACACCTTGGAAGCCATGGGCAATATCAGATTTCAAGAAAACCTTTCACAATCATCAAGTCATCAACAGGAAACCAGATATCAACGAGCATGTGGACGACGACAAACTAAGTGCTAGGCGTACATCAATGGCGTTCTAGCAACCAGCGTATCATCTTTTTGCAGACTCTGGAAAGAAATGGTGTGCTATTTCTATAATAAATATTTTGAGTAGCAAGGTAAAGAACAGATTTATTAGTAAATGGCGTTCTTTCAAAAGTGCATATCTAACGATGTATAGTGATATATTGGATTGTAGCTTGGTCATGATCAAAACTAACATCAAACATTGAATATTTTATACAGAACAAAAAAGGAATTTATTTGCGGCATCTGTACATAACGTGTTTATTATTTATATCTCAATATACAAAATCCAAGAGGCAAGATGATCAAAGCTGTGAATACCATTGTGTCTGTGATAGGTTTGTCATCTGATTTGTGTTGCTGAATTGGTAATGTTTTTGGACAACAATCTATGGTATATTGCAGTTTACTCTTACGTTAATTTCCCTAAATAGTAAATACCTCTCCCCTGATCAGGTCTAGCAGATGGTGCTTTATCAGAGTAAAAGACATCTAATAGGAACTCTTGTGTTTTTCTTTTCCTATAGCCACGGCACATAGATATGTCATACAAATGCTCTTTACTTAAACACTTTACATGAAATTACCTTAAACTTAAAAGCAAACACGTTTAGCTTTTCATATGACCTCTAATAGATAAACGTTAACTTATGTCTTTTTTATTTGCAATGTCTGAAAAAAGGATGGAGACATGTTATTTTCACTATAAGTTTTTGGGTATAAATAGTCTTTATCTAGCTTTAGATGATGTATAACCAAATTATTTAAAAATCCTGCAAGAGATTTGTTAAAAAAAAAGAATCTTACATTATTTCTACTGCCCTAAAAATTGGTTATCAGAACAATGCTTGCAACACACTGTCTCAGTAAGATACGGGCTAGTTAACCTCAAATGAATGTTGAATATAAACCTATTTCGACTAGTAAGTATTGTGTTTGGACATATGATCTCCATTTATGACTTGGCTTAACAGGTTATTATCAGGTTCTTGCGCATGACACATTGTTTCATCTTTATTCACATGGGTACCAAAGTATTTCAAAATCATTCTTCATATATAGGTAGATAATAAAGCCCAGAAAAACATTTTTATAATAAAGAGCTGTATTATGTCCCTTCATATTAATTGTAACCTTAACCTTACAATCAGCAATCATCACAAAAAACTGTGACAAACATTTTTTTAACTTTTCAATGTATGTTGAAGTGCAAGCTCAAATAGGCAATGCTTTGACCATGAAGTGCTATATTTTGACCTTTGACCACAAAACACGACTTGAAGTTCAAACTGCATGCCACACTCTGCCATCTGGCACATATTTTGACGCTCTTCAGCATGGCGAAGTTTAAGCTGGAATAAACTCTATTTTGATAAGGAAGGGCTATTTGGAAGCAAAGTATGACATTGACCTTTCCTATAGTCATTTAAATATTGTAGATGAAAGACTGTAAAGATTAACATATCTGCAATTTATCATCTATTTCAAAAGCATTCAAGTTATGGGTAAGTTAAAACTTAGACAAGAAGTAATTTGATGTTAAATTGCTCTTATTTGACCTTTGTGTCCTGTTCTGAGAAAATGCTAATCAGGGACAACACTTTTCGCCTTTTTATGACATTTTGCGTTTAAATGAAGTCTCTTCTTAGCAAAAATCCAATTTAGGTGGAAAGTGTCGTCCCTGATTAGCCTGTGCGGACTGCACAGGCTTATCTGGGACGACACTTCACGCACATGCATTATGCCCAGTTTTCTCAGAACACTACACATATGTGTGAATGTTTGCGTTTGTATGTCAGGGCTTTTCCTGCCTGTGACTTTTTTTTAGATTATTTATCATATGGAACTGCGCATCATTTGTCCCTGGCTTAAATGTGAAGCTCATATATAGAAGTTGAATTTTGCGAACTTTATCTGATTTCAGCTGAAATTTCATCATATATCAAGCAGTCTTAAAATAAGTCACCACACAACAGTACACTTCAGAGATAGCATTCACGAGCTTGACATATTTTAAAGGAAGGCTGGTTTACCTAGCTCAAAGGTGGAGGTGACACATACCGGTACATGCCAAAGTTTAAATACATGCATAATGCAGTTTGTATGGACAGTTACTTTGTCATTAGTAATACAATTCTACAATAAATTGTAGCCAAAAGCTCACACTGTTTTGTTCGCAAAAACCTGTATCCCAACAGAAAAGATCAAGGTCACAATTACAGTTAAATGCTCAAAAATGAGAATCATACAGCTTGTTCACACTAAAAATTCATCATTCATAAAAAATAACTGTCATTAGTTCAAAGGTCAAGGTCATACTACAAGATCAATGCTATAGCTATAGGCACGCTGCGCTCTGTCAGACTGTGAATTAATCAAGCAGCAATTTAAATACTACATCACCCTGTCAAGGAGACACATTGCACATAATGTCTCAATCCTAATCTCAAAGGTCATGCACATTCAAATAAAAGAATGTCATTCTTGACAATGTGCTGGACACTTTGCTGACAGGTATATAGTAATGTATAATAAGGCCTACAGCCAATAGGTAATACTCAGAACTCAGCGAACACTGGGTTTGTCAGCTAATTAACAAGAATTATAAAAAAGAGCACCGCAAAGCGGGTGCCAAGGCTCGGCTGTGGGTGCTTTGATTTTGTTTTTTTTTGACCTTTGACCTTGAAGGATGACCTTGACCTTTTCACCACTCAAAATGTGCAGGTCCATGAGATACACATGAAAAAAATAATATTTGTTTGACCTTTGACCTTGAAGGATGACCTTGACCTTTCACCACTCAAAATGTGCAGCTCCATGAGATACAAATGCATGCCAAATATCAAGTTGCTATCTTCAACACTGAATCGCTCACCTTTTACTAGAATTGGCCTGGTGACCTAATTTTTGACCCCAGATGACGCATATACAATCCAAAATCAGATATTATCAAGATAAACATTCGGAACATATTTCATTAAGATCAGATGAAAACTATGACCTCTATTGTCTACACAAGGTTTTTCTATAGGTTTTTACATCTATTTGACCTAGTAACCTAGTTTCTGACCTCAGATGACCCAAATACAATCCCAATCCAGATTTCATCAAGATAAACATTCTGACAAAGTTTCATAAAGATCTGATGGAAACTGTGACCTCTATTGTCTACACAANGTAACGAGTGGCCGCTTTGGTTTGCTTTGAGTTTATGAAGATATTCTTTCATTAAGTTCTTAAAAACGTCCACCTCTCGGTCACTAAAAGTTTAAGCCCGTTTTTCGCTTATTTCTTTTGTGCCAGAGTGCGGCCATATTGGACAATGTTCGTATGACAAATTGCGCGAAAACGACGTCATTTTCAGGGTTGCATTGTTGGTAATTTTACTGTGGTAAGTTAACGAATTTCAATGGTTAGGTTACAACTAAGTAACCATCGTTTATACAAATACACTTATATTGCGGTAACATAACCATGCAAATAGCTGCGATAATCAAGTTACTAAAGTTAATATTAACCACTGTTTATACAAATGACCGCTGAGGTTAAAAAACCTGTCAAAACACAGATTGTTAAATGTTTATCAATATTCGTAAATGTTTTACATAAATTTACTTTCATTTTCGACTGATTTTCAGAAAATAGTTTGTACATATTGCATAACTATGAATTGATAGTAAATTGACGATTGGTCCCTTTCCTTATACCATCCCGTCTGCCAATTATCATCTGGAAGCTGTTATCAAAGCAATGACTTATAATGGAAACCAAAACTGCGACTTTATACATGTACTTATAATTTTTTTGGAAGTATCTTTGCATTAAAATAGAATATTCGAATATAAATTTTGAATTCGAATATTCGGCCGATTTTCGAATATTCGAATATTCGGATATTTGGTCCCATCCCTAGTTTTTTGGTATAAATAGTCTTTATCTAGCTAGAGATGATTTATAACCAAACTATTTAAACATTATTTCGACTGCCCTAAAAATTGGTAATCAGAACAATGCCTGCAACACACTGTCTCAGTAAGATACGGGCTAGTTAACCTCAAATGAATGTTGAATATAATATATTTCGACTAGTAAGTATTGTGTTTGGACATATGATCTCCATTTATGACGTGGCTTAACAGGTTATTATCAGGTTCTTTTTCATGACACATTGTTTAATCTTTATTCACATGGGTACCAAAGTATTGCAAATCAATCTACATATATATATATATATATAAAACAAGAGAAGTTAATTCATGGCAATTTTTAAGAATTATTATGCCATTATCATTCATGACCATTTTGACCTTTGAACTCTTGAATTCTGTCGCAGGACACGCCATCCAATGACTGTGAACAAAATTAATGTACAGAGTAATTTTAATATCTCACAATGACTGACATAGTTATGGCCCGGACAAGTTCATTTATGGCCATTTTTGACCTTTGAACTCAAAGTGTAACCTTGACCTTGGAGATATCGACGTAATTCTTTCGCATGACACACCGTCGAATGAATGTGAACAAATATACCGAGTAATTTTAAAATCTCACAACGAACGACATAGTTATGGCCCGGACAAGCTCATTTATGGCCATTTTAACCTTTGAAATCAAAATTTTACCTTGACCTTGGAGATATCGACGTAATTCTTACGCGCGACACACCGTGCAATGATGGTGAACAAATTTGCCAAATGATTTTGAAATCTCACGATGAACGACATAGTTATGGCCCGGAAATGCTCATTTATGGCCATTATTGACCTTTGAACTCAAAGTGTGACCTTGACCTTGGAGATATCGACGTAATTCTTTCGCGCGACACACCATCCAATGATGGTGAACAAATGTGCCAAATGATTTTAAAATCACACAATGAACGACATAGTTATGGCCCGGACAAGCTCATTTATGGCCATTTTTTACCTTTGAACTCAATGTGTGACCTCGACCTTGGAGATATCGACGAAATTCTTTCGCGCGACATACCGTCCAATGATGGTGAACAAATGAGCCTTTAGATTTCAAAATCTCACAATGAACGACATAAATATGGCCCGGACAAGCATTTGACCATAGAACTCAAAGTGGGACCTTGACCTTGGAGATATTGACGTAATTCTTTCGCGCGACACACCGTCCAATGATGGTGAACAAATGTACCAAATGATTTTAAAATCTAACGATAAAAGACATAGTTATGGTCCGGACACACTTTCGATTTAAACGCACTAAGTGACCCGTGACCTAATGTTTGACCCGGCATGACCCATATTCAAACTTGACCTAGACATAATCTAGATACAACTTCTGACTAAGTTTGGTGAAGATCGGATGAAATTTTGGGGTAGACACACAGACCGACAGACACACCGACAAAGAGACGCCTATATTACCCCCATCAGCAATGGTAATGGGTGTATAATAAAGAGCTGTATTATGTCCCTTCATATTAATTGTGAACTTAACATTACAATCAGCAAACATTACAAAAACTGTGACAAGCATTTTTAACTATTCAATGTATGGTGAAGTGCAAGCTCAAATAGGCGATGCTTTGACCATAAAGTGCTATATCTTGACCTTTGACCACAAAACACGACTTGAAGTTCAAACTGCATGCCACACTCTGTCATCAGGCACGTATTTTGACGCTTTCAGCATGGTTAAGTTTAAGCTGGAACAAACTATATTTTGATAAGGAAGGGCTATATTTGGAAGCAAACTATGACATTGACCTTTTTTTGCCTGTTTCGGTGTAGCTGCTTTTTGTTATGGCTTGCGAGTATTTTAAAATGTTGTTTTTCCTCCAAACAGTTTTATTAATATATTGTTTTGCATTGCTGCTTTTTGCTTGCAGAAATCCCTTCAGGATATGGCCCCGTTTCATAAACGTTCGTACGCACGGTTTCATACATAAGTATACTTACGCAGTTCGTAAGAAAATCCGAGCGTTTCATAAAAAAAATACTTACGCAACCACCTGCTACGAATTCGTAAGTTCCTTTGTAAAAGTTACGAATGGTCAAGGGCTGTCGTAGCGTTCGCAATTATGACCGCCATAGCAGAGTGAAGGTATTTACAATTTTTTTAGAACCCAACCCTTTTAACCACTTGATTTCTCTCCATACTTCTGGAGATTCCAAGCTTTTAGTCTTACTACCCAACAGTCTCCTTTGTTGGGTCCTTTTTGCTTTTCACTCTCACTAATGTTCCTGACGCGCACCTTTTCCCTGCCTATTATAACCAAAAGAGCGGTTGGCAGTAAACAGAAATAGATAGATGGATAGATGGATAGATGGATAGATGGATAGATGGATAGATAGACACATAGATAGATAGATAGATAGATAGATAGATAGATAGATANCTATATAGCCCCCATTACCAATGGTAATGGGGGTATAAAAAAATTATTCGGCAGGGGATATCAATTCAACAAATTTGATTGTTGAAGTGTTATTTATTGTTAATATAAAGGTTCATTTAAATTTATCACTGAGTTCAACCCATGCAAAAGACAAAAAAATCTTACCTGACATTAGGTCTGATAACTTTTAAAATTTACTGGACCTCACCAGATTTTACCGGACCTCGTTCTTCTTTACCAAACAATAGAAAATACCTTTAATTGAGTTTGTTTGTATTATTATGAAGTTCACAATGTTTAACAATTCCAAATACAATAGAATAACAACTTAATTAAAACCTGTTCTATGAAAAGATATGATAAAACTTACAGTTAAAAGTGAAGAAAGCTTTGTGTGTTTTTATACATAACAAGTAATAAAAACAGCAATATAAAACACTAGTACTCTCAGGTAATCACGTGGCGAATAGATGGCGACGTCAGTGCCGAATCAAGTCTTTTTTGCCATTGTTCGCCTTTTTTACTTTTGATAATTTTTTTAATTCCGCTCACTTTCTAGTCATATCAGTAAGAAAGTGATTAGCCTGTATTTCATATTAATATTCGCTTTATATCTTGACTTTACTCGCTAAAAAAGTCAAGATATTGAGCGAATATTAATACGAAATAAACGCTAATCACTCTTCAACTGGTTGCTAAAATCTGTTTTATTTTGAATTTAAATTAAATGTCAAAGAAAAATAAACATAAACCAGTCAGTATTTTTTTTACATATTCCTAGGTTCGTGTTCATTTAATCAAAGTTTTAC
>VMBQ01000567.1:243039-272518 GCA_007657795.1 Dreissena rostriformis | reverse complement strand
AGTGTGTTATAGTCAATAAGAAGATTAAGTCGCAAATAAGACATTTATCACTAATTCCAAACAAAATCACTAACAATAAACGCCGACAAATATAAGGTCCGACGACAGTCTCATCAGTGCGGATGTTTTCAGCATCACATTAAAAAAAAAAACTTTCATTTCAAAACCATCAAAACAAACGAACAAAACAAGTATCCCGAATTTACAAGATAACCATCCACTTTTAATGACACCATGCAAATAAATATTGTATGTATTTATGTCACGCATTTAATGACATTTAGTATAAGTAGAAATGAGTTATTAAAATGTGCAGGCGTGCCTTTCTTGTACCCAATGAAGAGGTCATATCCGAGATGGTTTATCACCGGATGTAATGTTGATTGCAATAAATGCATGCGTTCTTCACTTCAAGGGATGATGACCTGTTCATATTTTTTTTAATTTGACGGTTTTCGTTGTTATTTCACACATACCAAATCAAATGAAAACAGCAAATGTCGGAGCGAAAATACAACTAGTCCTATATTGAAATATATTTTTAGTACGATTCTGCTGAAGAGTGATCGCATTTGAAAATGAGGAAATTTTAAAGCGTCAAAGAATGTTTTTGGAACGTTCCTGTTATATCGTTTACATAGCTAACCACGCGTAGATAACTTGCAGTACGTTTAAAGACTCGGAAAAGTACAAGCAAGAAAGTTCAAAATATTATACTTCCGTCGGGGTTCAAATCACAAGTCGAAAAATCGTCAGTACATGTAAGGTAAATATTCGATACTACCCACAACGAATTGCGATTCGATTTTAATTTGTATGTATAGCTGATTCGTTAAAAATAAAACTGTTTAATGTATATTCAGGAAAAATAATCGAGTCTGACAGCATGTCTGTTTCATTTATTGAATGTGTGAAACACCTTAATTATTAGCAGTGGATGTTAATCTTATACGGTGATCATGTTTAATAATGTCCCAAACATTTCATTTCATTAATAACTAATTGTTCACTATTTAAATCATTAAAGCAAAGTCTAAAAGTCGTACCCGTTGTACATTATTCGTTTAATTCAGTGTGTATTATTTAATAATCAATTAGTAGAACGGGTAGCAAAGTAGACATTCGACTTCAATGCCAAACAAAACCACTATAATAAAATGAATAAAACTGGATCGGGTTCAATTTCTACTCGTACCTTGTAATACAATATGTATAGGTGAGAGTAGTATCATTGTTGATGATTGTATTTATGCGTAGTAATTGACATTCGGACTGTGAACTTTGATAACCTTTGGGTGTTTTATTTAGTGCATGATGATTTTTAATTTGACAATCAGTAACATTTAAATCTAGTTTGAAATATTTACCTTTTTGTTTCCTTAAAAATATATAGTTATCGTGGCCGAGCCGTCTAATTCGCTGGTTTAAGGCACCATTCTCTTCGGGGGCATGTGTTCAAATCCCACCGCCGCCACATTTTTATTTACGATTAATTGAATTATTCAGGCAAACGCATGAGCAAGTTAATAGGACAGCAGCCTTTTTTATGTCTACGTGTCTATGTATGATCGATAACGTACATTAGATAAAACAAGTTTAGGGTCGGCACTAAGAGTCGGTCGGGTAAGTGGAAACCCACAACGTTTTAGGCGCTGATAGAGATATGAGTGGGACCAAGTTTCCTTCTCACTGGGGTCACCTCACCTATGTGTTGACGGTAGATATGTTGGCACGGAATCCGCCAAATCACGATTGCAAACTCCCACCCTTTACACAGAGATGACTGGTTCTGAACCTAGCTCCTATCAATTAAATTTATTACAAGTGGTAAGCACTTTGCCTTATTTGAGTTATTTAGCGTTTTGAAATCGTTATATACGTTATTTATTATAATTTCAAAATTTGACAACAATGCTACATGTGTTACAGACAGCCTCCAATATTAGTAAAAAGTAATGTCTTCATGAAAGGCTTTTAGCTGTTTAATTAAATAATGCGAACTGATATCATTTACGTATAGGGTCAAGGATATAGTTCAAACAAGTAAAATACTACATATTTATGTTAGTCCAATGCTTCATAATTACGAGATACTTATTTGAGTTTTGTCGGTCTTAAAAATCACCTTAAACGTATATTGCGAAACTATGACTCATTTAACAACTACTGTTTTCGTTGATGAGTTTGGCAAAATGATATCTATGCAACGAAAGCAACAACGAGTACAGAATTTATAATAGTTGTTCAATACTCTCACATAATGAAAACGTCTTGAAGGATATTGTAAATCATGTACAATCCAAACCGTCGATCATGCATCTGATATAAACTACTTTTGTAATGCGAATATCTTAAAATAGCTCCGCTGTTTACCCGTATATAATGCACGTAATTTATGTAAAGCCGTATATCCATCATGTACGGTGGCATAGAGGTGACTTCGAAATGGTTTTGTCTGCACGTGCGCAAGTGAAGTTATCAAAAGCATACGTCTTCGCGTGCCCAAGTGCAACATCTTCGCTGATTATGCGCAACTCTGCATGTAAGAACATGTAACTCTTCACGTGCGAAGCGTGTCTGTTTCATTGAACGAATGAAGGTGCGACAGCCGGACTATTATCATTTGATGTAAATCTTATACATCTTGTATATATACGCCTTCATTATCACCGAAGAGGTATGTATTTATGCGTATTCAGACTGTAAACTTTGATAGCCTTCGGGAGTAAAGTGCCTGAATTTGACAATCTGTAACATTTAAATCTATTTTAAAATATTCACTTTGATGAAAGATACATATGCTGATAAATTTTTCGAAGTAGTTAGCGTGGCCGAGCGGTCTAAGGCGCTGGTTTTAGGCACCAGTCTCTTCGGAGGCGTGGGTTCAAATCCCACCGCTGCCATATTTTTCTTTTCTTTTCGAACAATATAATTATAATTAATATGGAAAACTCATTTTTAAGTTTTATGACAATTGTTTAATAGAAGATCAGGTAAGCGTTGAATACATAAGAGTTTATTTGAATACCAGGTAAGTTTTAAATACATAGCAGTTAATTTTTACACCATGATAGTATTGAATACATGCACGTTTGTTTTCTCTGCACAAATAAAGCTCGTGGTTAAGGTTGTATAAGCCTATTTACCAAATTATCCGTGTGCTAATTACAGCTAAATATTCTATATTATCCAATCATCATTCCCGAATTTACAAAACTGTTGAATATAACAAACATGCGCTGTATAGTGACATCATTATGTTTATTTGCTAGGCTTAATTTGAAGTTTCGATGCTGTTTTCAACAATTTCCTTTTGTTTACTTTCCTTGTGAAGACAAAACAATGCGTAAATGATGGGGCACAATAATACCAGGTACTTGTCGAACACAGATACGTTAATTTGCTAAACCTGAACAACTGGTCAAAGCAAATGGTTTAGGATTTATAAGCCTGGCTAAATAAATGTATGTGTATTCATCACTTACCTATCATGCTCTCTGTTAATGATACGAGTACATAAAAAACATAATGAAAATAACAAGCATCCCATATGTAAATTAAAGAAAATATAAATGTTGTGTAGTCATATCAATGGTTTCTAAATTATATACACAAAGCATAACATATATTTCCTGATATTACATTATTGATGTAACGGAATCCAAAATTAATCGTCAACATTGATTGTATTTATGTATAGAAGCCCTATTGCATACAATATTATGTGCATACTAATGTGACAGACATTTATTCAATATTGTGTAGCTATGTTCATCCGGAAAAGTTCTACCAAGTGATTAAGTGATATACAGTGCACGCGGAATTCCCCGGACAGTTTCAAACCAGGGTGGCTCTAGAGTGTCTTCGGGGATCCTTTGAATGGCCACGCTTCCTGTTTCCTGTCTCGGAATACGATCGAGACATCGGCGACCTGCCTTCATGTAAAGACCCACCGACGACGTGTTCGTCTGCAACCATGTTGGTGACGATGTTATCAATCAGAAGGCCTTTGTCGTTCTCCGTTGTGACGTCACTATTGATCGGACCAATCATCTCCAATGCCTGCAAGGACCGGATTGTCACAGTGTGCCAGTCCTCGCAGAATTCCGTCTCGCGATTGCGTTGCTGCTGACGTCGGACGTCAATACTACGTCGCGTTGACCGACGTTCCACAAAACCAACTTTACTTAAATCATGATTGCCATATTTAAAACTGGTCGCATAACTCGGCTTTGTTTCATATACATCTTCTGTCCGAGAATGCGCTTCAGAGTTTTGATTACTGTTTTCTGAATGTGAAGCAGTGGTGTTATCGGTCGTTTGTTTCATTCTTTCCAACGTCAAAAACAAGCTTCCACCTTCAACATCATTGAAAGATGCATCCGGCCCGTTGTCTTTCGCCGGAAGTGTTGGGTTGTCCGTGGGCTGCGCCACTATTTCCTGGACGAGTTTTAGAGACGACGACGTCGCCTTGCATAATCCGACGACAACAAAGTCATATTTGAGCATCGCCGACATTTGAACGGGATGTGTATTCTTATCAAGATACTCTATAGAGAAATGGTGGCCTGTAGTCTCATAAAGATGATCACATGATTCCTGTAAAGATTTCCGGTTGTGATGTTCAACGTTAAAGTTGGAGGTTCCAGTCAGGCTTGCGTTGCTTTTAGACCTTAAACAAAGGAAATTCAAACCCGCGACGTCGATCCGTGTGAAAGCAGGCGAAGACGATACGATATGAGCGACCATGGCGCGGACCTGGTTAGAACTGATAACGATGCGATAATTGTTGCAATCGATTCCGTTGTTATCCAGCTGAATTTGAACATTTTCCCTGTCCGCCATGGCGAGTGGTTGGAAAGTAATGGCGGAATAGACACCGACAAATATAAGGTCCGACGACAGTCGCATCAGTGCGGATGTTTTCAGCATTAACTGGTTTACTAACGTGTTCATGTTGACCAACGTTGACATTTTGTCACTTGCTATGTTTACTTAAAAAAATCACGTGCTTAATACTTCACACTCTTTGCGAAACTCTGAATATTAATGTTTAACTTGTTTGAGTTCATTTACCCGTATCTCCACGAAATAGTAATATCATCACATTGCATTCATATATAAACCATCAACGCAAACGTGAAAAAAAACGTATCCCTAAATTGCCAAATAACCATCCAATTGTAATGACACCAGGACAATAAATAGTGCATGTATTTGTAAAACCATTAAAGGACACTTAGTATATGTTGATATGAGTTATTTGATAGGGTGTAGGCAGTATTCTTATAACGAGTGAAGAGGCAATTTCCGAGAAGTTCGATTACCGGAAGTACTAGGCGTAGCCAGGAATGCGCGTTAATTCAGCGTGTGATGACAACTTACAGGGACTTCTTCACATATATAAAATTTGACAATTTGTATGCCCCCGAAGGTGGGCATATAGTGATCGTACTGTCCGTCCGTCTGTCCGTCCGATCGTCTGTCTGTCTTTCCGTCTGAAATTCCGTCACATTTTGCGTTTAGGTTTCGACAAATGTGGAAAAACACTTTGCGTTAAGGTTAACAAAAAGTGGAAAAAGGGGACATATGTCATGTTATGGCGATAGCTCTTGTTCTCTTTTGTTTCACCTATTCTGATATCAAATGCATACAGCAAATAACAAGCAGGTTTTGCTAATGAGTGATATGCAATTATTGTTAATGATTTGAAGTTCGAAACGATGCATTTGGAATGCTTCTTTTTGATCAATTATATTGCGTACAACACGTAGATTGCTTGCATCAAGCAAGACACAGTTATGCTTCAGCCTGGGTTCAAATCACAATTCATTATATATATTTTTTTAAGTTGAAATCTCGGGTGTACATGAACTGTAGATCTCCGGTATTAAACCAACAAAATGAGATTCGATTTTCATTTATCGTTAAAGTTGATTTGAAATAAATAAAATGGTTTTACATGTACTATATCTTCTAATCAATTCTGATAGCATGTCAGTTTCATTGAACGAATTATGGTGCAACAACTTAAATTATTATCAGTACATTATTTGTACACTACTGAAATCATAATTACAATGTCTCCTAGTCATACCCGTTTACACTTTTTTCTTAAATCAGTGTGTAATATTTAATAATCAATTAGAAGCGTAGGTAGCAAAGTAGACACTTGGCTTCAATTCCAAACAAAACACCACAGTGACATGAATAAAACACTAACTGATGAATGTTCAATTTCTACTCGTCCCAAATGATAACATATGTATAACAGAGAGTATTATCACTGATGATGTATGCATTGGTGCGTTTTATGTAACGCCAAAACTGCCTTTTGTTGAGAGAATCTGATATGTTTTGTTAGTTGACATTATGTTGGGTCAACTTAACATAATGTTGGTCAAATTAACATTATGTTGGGTTAAGTGAACATTATGTTGGGTTAAGGTAACACTGTGTTGGGATACGTTGACATTATGTTACGTTAACTTAACTAAACCTAACACCAACTTGACTCAACATATTGAATACTGGACTCAACATAATATCAACTTAACCCAACATAATGTCAACTAAACCCAACATAATGTCAACTTAACCCAACATAATGTCAACTTAACCCAACATAATGTCAACTTAACCCAACATAATGTCAACTTAACCTAACGTAATGTCAACTTTACCAAGCATAGTGCTATCTTAACCCAACATAATGTTCACTGAACATAATGACAACTTAACCCAACATAATGTTAACTTGACATAATATAATGTCCACTTAACCCAACATACTGTTGCATTAACCTAACATAATATCAAATTAACCCAACATAATGTCAGTCTGTGACGAAACGTTTCGTGGTGGAACAACCTGTTTTTCGTTTCTTCACTGTAACATGATAATTACCCCCACCCCACCCCCATTAGATTAACATTTGCCATGTAAACAATATGCGCTCGCATAGCCGCTTGACGGATATAAATCAAAGAAGTTGAATATTTTTTCTCTTTAGCCGGGATTTGAACCCGGGATCTTCCGCGCAGTGATTTGACTGATTCCGACATTTCGTCCATCCACCCATAGGTGAGGTTACCCCTGTGAGAAGAAGGGGAGGTAACAAGTGTGAGACGTTTTGTTCTTAGCATAGCTGTATCAAATAAGGCCTAAATAAGTAAATATATTTTGAGCTTCCACTTACCCGACCGACCCTAATTTTCGGTGTCGGGTTTATAGTATCTCGGACATTAACTTATGAACATAAAAAATTAAATGCGTTGTCAATATGAATTATATTGTTCGTAAATAAAAATATGGTAGCAGTGGGATTTGAACCCACGCCTCCGAAGAGCCTGGTGACTAAAACCCTTCTTAGACCGCTCGGCCACGCTACCTATACAGAGTTTTTATAAAAAAATGTATCCTTTATCAAATAAAGCAAATAAATCAAAACAGATTTAATTGTTACAGATGGTCAATTTCAAGATGCTCATGCACTTAACTCCCGAAAGTTATCAAAGTTTACAGTCCGGATGTCAATGAATACGCATCGGAAATTGCCTCTACACTCGTGATAAGAATATTGCCTGCACCCTCAAATGACTCATATCAACATATACTAAGTGTCCTTTAATGGTTTTACAAATACATGCACTATTTATTTTCCTGGTGTCATTACAATTGGATGGTTATTTGGCAATTTAGAGATACGTGTTTTTCACGTTTGTGTTGATGGTTTATACATGAAGGCAATGTGATGCTAAAACAAGTTCGTGGAGATATAAATGATGTAATGATGTAAATGAACTCAAACAAGCTAAACATTAATATTCAGAGTTTTGCAAAGAGTGTGAAGTATTAAGCACGTGATTGT
The DNA here is from genome assembly GCA_007657795.1 of Dreissena rostriformis. Lineage (NCBI taxonomy): Eukaryota > Metazoa > Mollusca > Bivalvia > Myida > Dreissenidae > Dreissena > Dreissena rostriformis. The sequence continues at coordinate 264,647 of VMBQ01000567.1, read as the reverse complement.
TTTTATGTAAACATAGCAAGTGACGAAATGTCTACGTTGGTCAACATGAACACCTTAGTAAACCAGTTATTGCTGAAAACATCCGCACTGATGCGACTATCGTCGGACCTTAGATTTGTCGGTGTCTATTCCGCCATTACTTTCCAACCACTCGCCATGGCAGACAGGGAAAACGTTCAAATTCAGCTGGATAACAACGGAATCGATTGCAACAATTTTCGCATCGTTATCAGCTCTAACCAGGTCCGCGCCATTGTCGCTCATATCGTGTCGTCTGCGCCTGCTTTCACACGGATTGACGTCGCGGGTTTGAATTTTCTTTGTTTAAGATCTAAAAGCAACGCGAGCCTGACTGGAACCTCCAACTTCAACGTTGACCAACACATCCGGATAAAAGGAGTCATGTGATCATCTTTATGAGACTACAGGCCACCATTTCTCTATAGAGTATCTTGATAAGAATACCCATCCCGTTCAAATGTCGGCGATGCTCAAATATGACTTTGTTGTCGTCGGATTATGCAAGGCGACGTCGTCGTCTCTAAAACTCGTCCATGAAATAGTGGCGCAGCCCACGGACAATCCAACACTTCCGGCGAAAGACGACGGGTCGGGTGCATCTGTCAATGAGGTTAAAGGTGGAAGCTTGTTTTTGACCTTGGAAAGAATGAAACAAACGACCGATAACACCACTGCTTGGCATATTTTACATTCAGAAAAAGGTTATCAAAACTCTGGAGCGCACTCTCGGACAGAAGATGAATATGAAACAAAGCCGAGTAATGCGACCAGTTTTCAATATGGCAACCATGATTGAAGTAAAGGTGGTTTTGTGGAACGTCGGTCAACGCGACGTAGTGATGACGTCCGACGTCAGCAGCAACGCAATCGCGAGACAGAATTCTGCAAGGACTGGAACACGGCGACAATTCGGTCATTGGAGACACTGGAGATGGTTGGTCCGATTACTAGTGACATCACAACGGAGAACGACAAAGGCCTTCTGATTGATAACATCGTCACCAACATGGTTGCAGACGAACACGTCGTCGATGGGTCTTTACATGAAGGCAGGTCGCCGATGTCTCGATCGTATTCCGAGACAGGAAACAGGAAAGCGTGCCCGTCCAAAGGACCCTCGAAGACACTCTAGAGCCACCCTGGTTTGAAACTGTCCGGGGAATTCTGCATTCACTGTATATCACTTAATCACTTGGAAGAACTTTTCCGAATGAACATTTCTACACATTATTGAATAATTGTCTGCCACATAAGTATGCACATAATATTGTATGCGATAGGGCTACTATACATAAATACAATCAATGTTGACGATAATTTTTTGATTCCGTTACATCAATAACAGAATAATCAGGAAATATATTTCATGCTTAGTGTATACAATTTAGAAACCATTGATATGACTACATAACATTTAACTTTTCTTTAATTTACATATGGGATGCTTGTTTTCCTTATATTTTTTTTAGTATGCATTTACTCGTATCATTAACAGAAAGCATGATAGTTAAGTGATGAATGCATATACATTTATTTAGCCAGGCTTATAAATCCTAAACCATTTGTTTTGACGAGTTGTTCAGGTTTTTGTGTTGAGCAAATTAACGTATCTATGTTCGGCACTTTCCTGGTATTTTTGTGCCCCATCATTTACGCATTGATTTGTCGTCATACAGAAAGTAAACAAAAGGAAATTGTTGAAAACAGCATCGAAACTTCAAATTAAGCCTAGCAAATAAACAAAATGGTGTCACTATACAGTGCATGTTTGATGTATTCAACAATTTTGTAAATGCGAGAATGATGATTGGAAAATGGAGGATATTTAGCTGTATTGACCACGGATAATTTTGTTAATAGGCTTATACAACCTTAACCACGAGCTTTATCTTTTCGTGCAGAGAAAACAAACGTGTGTTTATCCAATACTATCCTGGTATTAAAATTAACTGCTATGTATTCAACACTTACCAGGTATTAAAATAACTCTTATGTATTGTACACTTATTTGGTCTTCTATTAAACAATGATCAATTAACTTAAAAATGCGTTTGCCACATTAATTATATTGTTCGTAAATAAAAATATGGCAGCGGTGGGATTTGAACCCACGCCTCCGAAGAGACTGGTGCCTAAAACCAGCGCCTTAGACCGCTCGGCCACGCTACCTACAACGAGTCACTTATCAACATATGTATCATACATTAAACTAAGTAAATATTTTAAAATAGATTTAAATGTTAAATTCAATATGTGCAGGCACTTAACTTCCGAAGGCTATCAAAGTTTCCAGTCTGAATACGCATAAATACATACCTCTTCGGTGATAATGAGATCATTATATAAATTAAACAATTTAATTTTTGCGAAGATTATTAAAATACAACTTTTATCATATTGGCCTTAATTAAATAAATAGAATACTTGAATTTGTGAAATTATTAATAGATATTCAATTATAACGAATATAATGGTAAAAATGAAATAATAGATTTTTTATTTAGATATTTCTTAAACATAAAAAAGAAAGCGTAAATATGTTTACATTAAAATGAACCTAGGTTGTCACGGGTGACTTTTCCTGAAGGCGTATACATACAAGATGTATAAGATTTACATCAAATTATAATAGTCTAGCTGTCGCACCTTCATTCGTTCAATGAAACAGACAAGCTTCGCACGTGAAGAGTTACATGTTTTGACGTGAAGAGTTACACATAATCAGCGAAGGAGTTGCACTTGGGCACGTGAAGACGTATGCTTTTGATAACTTCACGTGCGCACGCGCATAAAAAACCATTTCGAACGTCACCCAAATGCCTTTGTTCATGAAGGTTGAACGGCTTTACATAAATTGCGTGCATTATATACGGTTAAAACAGTGGAGCTATTTAATTAACCCATTTATGCCTAGCGTCTAGAAAAAAAGCCTTGGCAAACAGCGTAGACCCAGATAAGACGCCGCATGATGCGGTGTCTCATCGGGGTCTGCGCTGTTGCTTAAAGGAATTTCTGTAAGAAATATTCTAAATATAGAAATAAATATATTAGACATCCCTAACTTTAGAAATAAATTGATCCAATTTAGAACGATGGGAGAGTCTACTCGGCATAAATGGGTTAATATATCGCAGTACAAAAGTAGTTTACATCAGATGCATGATCGACGGTTTAGATTGTACATGCTGTACAATTTCATTCAAGACGTTTTCATTTTGTGAGATCATTGAGCGACTATTATGAATGCTGTACTCGTTGTTGCTTTCTTTGCATAGGTACCATTTTGCCAAACTCATCAACGAAAACAGTAGTTGTTAAATGAAACATAGTTTCGCAATGTTCGTTTATGGTGATTTTTAAGACCGACAAAACACAAATAAGTATCCCTATGTTATGACGCATTGGACTAACATACATATTTATTATCTAACTTGATTGAACTATATCCTTGACGATATACGTAAACGAAATCAGTTCGCATTATGTATGTTAACAGCTTAAAGCCTTTCACGAAGACATTACTTTTACTAACATTGGAGGCCGTCTGTAACACATGTTGCACTGTTGTAAAATTTTGAAATTATAATAAATAACTTATATAACGATTTCAAAACGCTAAATAACTGAAATAAGGCAAAGTGCTTACCACATATTATTAATTTAATTGATAGGAGTTAGGTTCAGAACCAGTGATCTTTGTGCAAAGGGTGGCAGTTTGCAATAGTGATTTAACGGATTCCGCACCAACATATCTACCGTCAACCCATAGGTGAGGTGACCCCAGTGAGAAGAAAACTTGGTTCCACTCATATCTCTATCAAGGCCTAAAACGTTGTGGGTTTCCACTTACCCGACCGACCCTTCGTTTGGTGCCGACCCTAAACTTTTTTATCTAAGGTTGCGTTTTCGATTATACATAGACACGTATACATAAAAAAGGTTGCTGGCCTATTTACTTGGTCATGCCTAAATAATTCAATTAATCGTAAATACATATGTGGCTAGTTAAGGTTAATATTTCAAACTAGATTTAAATGTTACTGATTGTCAAATTAAATATCATCATGCACTATATAAAACACCCAAAGGCTATCAAAGTTCACAGTCCGAATGTCAATTAATACGGATAAATACAATCATCAACAATGATACTACTCTCACCTATACATATTGTATTACAAGGTACGAGTAGAAATTGAACATGCATCCATTTGTATTCATTTTATTATAGTGGTTTTGTTTGGCATTGAAGCCAAGTGTCTACTTTGCTACCCACTCTACTCATTGATTATTAAATAATATACACTGAATTAAACGAATAATGTACAACGGGTACGAGTTTTAGACTTTGCTATACTGATTCAAATATTGAACACTTAGTTATTAATGAAATGAAATGTTTGGGACATTATTAAACATGATCACCGTATAAGATTAACATCCACTGCTAAGCATTTAGGTGTCTCACACATTATATCAATGAAACAGACATGCTGTCAGACTCGATCATTTTTCCTGAATATACATAAACATGTTTATTTTTATCAAATCAGCTTTACATACAACTAAAAATCGAATCGCAATTCGTTTGGGGTAGTATCGAATATTTACTTTGCATGTACTGACGAGTATTCGACTTGTGATTTGAACCCGGACGGAAGCAACACAAACATGCCTCTGTTAAAAAAAAACACAATGTACGTTTAATGTGATTATTAAGACCAACACAAATAATTAAATAACGATTAATTGGACAAGCACAAATATTTCATATTTAAATTGGTTGAACTATATCCTTGACCCTATACCGAAAGGAAATCAGTTCGCATCATTTATGTCACCAGCTAAAAGCCTTTCACGAATAAATTACTTTTACTAATATTGGAGGCGTCTGTAACACATGTTGCACTGTTTTCAATGACTGAAATTATAATAATAATAATTTATAAAACGATTTCAAAACGCAAAATAGCTCGAACAAGGTAAATTGCTTAGCACTTGTAATTAATTTAATTGATAGGAGCTATGCTCAGAACCAGGCATCTCTGTGCAAAGGATGGTAGTTTGCAACAGTGATTTCACGGATTCTGATCCAACATATCTACCGTCAACCCATAGGTGAAGTGACCGCTGTGAGAAAGAAATTTGGTTCCAATCGTATCTCTATCAAAAATGGCCTAAACAGTTGTAGGTTTCCAATTACCCGACCGACCCTTATGTTTGGTGTCGGCCCTAAACTTCGTTTCGGTATCTAAAGTTGCGTTTTCGATGATACATAGACACGTAGACATACAAAAGGTTGATGCTTCTACTTGTTTACGCGTTTTCCAGAAAAAATCAATTATTTGTAAATTTAAAAAAATGTGGCAGCGGTGGGATTTGAACCCACGCCTCCGAAGAGACTGGTGCCTTAAACCAGCGCATTAGACCGCTCGGCCACGTTACCCATATCTTTGTCAATTATCAAAACGGTAAAGATTTTAAACTAGATTTAAATATTACCGATTGTCGAATTAAATATCAGCATGCATTAAATAAAATACCCATAGGCTATCAAAGTTTACAATCCGAATGTCAATTAATACTCATAACTACTCATCAGCAGTGATAATACTCTCACCTATACAGATTTTATAACAAGGTATGAGTAGAAATTGAAAATTCATCCATTTTTATTCATTTCATTATGGTTTGCGTTTGGCATAGAAGCCAAGTGTTTACCTTGCTATCTACTCTACTAATTGATTTTTAAATAAAACACACTGAATAAAACAAAAAATGTACACAGGGTAGGACTTTACGACTTTGATACAATGATTAAAATATTGTACAGATAGTCATAAATGAAATGAAATGTTTGGGGCCTAATTAAACATGATCATCGTATAAGATTTACATCCACTGCTAATAATTTAGGTGTCTCACAAATTATATCAATGAAACAGACATGCTGTCAGACTCGATTAAGTTTCCTGAACATACATTACAACCGTTTTATTATTTACCAATCAGCTTGAAATACAAATTAAAATCGAATCGCAAGTCGTTGGTTTAGTATCGAATATTTTCAATTTATGTACTGCCGGTTTTTCGACTTGTGACTTCAACCCGTGCGGAATCTACTAGTTTGAACTTTCTTGGTTGTACTTTTAAAACGTAATGCACTTGATCTACGTGTGCTATAAAAACGATAAAAAAGAATCGTTCCAAATACATCGTTTGACGATTTATTTTATGTTTTCATTTTCAAATGCTGATCACTTATTAGCAAAACTGCATATAAAATATATGTCAACAGAGGACTAGTTTTATTTCGCTCCGTTAATTACTTAATTCATTTGGTTGTGTTATGTGTGAAAGAATAACGAAAAACCGTCACATTTAAAAAATATGAACAGGTCGTCAACCCTAAAAGTGAAGTACGCGCGCATTCATGGCAATCAACCCCACTTCCGGTTATGCACCATCTCGGATATGACCTCTTTACCGGGTACAAGAAAGTCATGCCTGCACATTTAAATAACTCATTTCTACTTATACTTAATGTCCTTAAATGCGTGGTCAAATACATGCGCTATTTATTTGCATGATGTCATTAAAGTGGAAGGTTATTTAGTTATTAAGTGATACATGTTTTGCTCGTTTGTTTTGATGGTTTTAATATCAATGCAATTTGATGCTATTATCATTTCGTGGAGAAACTGATCAATGAACTCAAACAAATTAAGAATTTATATTCAGAGTTTTGAAAATTGTGTGAAGCATTAAACACGTGATTTTTATGTAAACATAGCAAGTGACGAAATGTCAACGTTGGTCAACATGAACACGTTAGTAATCCAGTTAATGCTGAAAACATCCGCACTGATGCGACTGTCCTCTGACTTAATATTCGTCGGTGTCTTTTCCGCCATAACTTTCCAACCAATAGCCCTGGCGGACAGGGAAAATGTTCAAATCTATCTGGATAACAACGGAATTGGTTGGAACAATTATCGCATCGTTATCAGCTCTAACCAGGTCCGCGCGATTGTCGCTCATATCGTGTCGTCTTTGCCTGCTTTAACTAGGATTGACGTCGCTGGTTTGAATTTCCTTTGTTTAAGGTCTAAAAGAAACGCGAGCATGACTGGAACCTCCAACTTCAACGCTGTCAATCACAACATGAAATGTTTACAGGAGTTATGTGATCGTCTTTATGAGGTCACAGGTAACCATTTCTCTATGGAGTATCTTGAAAAGCATTCCCATCCTGTTAAAATGTCGGCGATTCTCAAATATGACTTTGAAGTTGTCGGATTATGCAAGGCGACGTCTTCGTCTCTAAAACTCGTCCAGGAAATAGTGGAGCAGCCCATGGACGATCCAACACTTCCGGTGAAGGACGACGGGTCGGATGCATCTTGCAATGATGTTGAAGGTGGAAGGCTTTTTTTAACATTGGAAAGAGTGAAACAAACGAACAATACCAACACTGCTTGGCATATTTCACATACAGAAAACGGTCATCAAAATTCTGGAGCGCACTTTCGGGTAGAAAATGAATCCGAAACAAAGCCGTGTCATGCGACCACTTTTAAATACGGCAATGAAGATTTAGTCAACTGTGGTTTGTTTGAACGTAGGTCGACGCGACGTAGTTTTGACGTCCGACGTCAACAACAACGCAATTGCGAGATAAAATTCTGCGAGGACTGGCACACGGCGACCATCCGGTCCCTGGAGGCCTTGCAGATGATTGGTCCGTTCACTAGCGACGTTACAAGTGAAAACGACAAATGCCCTCTGATCGATACCATCGTCAACAAAGTTGTCGTAGACGAACAAGTCGTTGGTGGTGATTTCGATCAAGACAGGCCGCCGATGTCTCGATCGTGTTCCGAGACCGGAAACCGGAAGCGTGCCCGACCAAAGAACCCCCGAATACACTCTAGAGTAACCCTTGTTTGAAACTGTCCGCGTAATTCCGCATGCTCTACACACCAATACATCACTTGAGAGGACTTTTCCGGATGAACAAACTGTGTGTTGCAGTAGCATGTAAATAATAGTGAATACCAACGATTACTATTGATAAATGCAATCAATGACAACGATAATTTATGGATTCTATAACATCAATAATCTAATATCGGAAAATATATTGAATTTATTACGTAAACAATTTAGAAAACATAAATATGACTACATACTCTTTGCGTTTTCTTCAATTAACATTGATATAAAATAAGTATTTCTTTCACAAACACACACATCGTTTATTAGAAATATTCAGAAATTATAAATATGAATAAAATGAGTCTTAATCAATTGCCAAAATACAACAAATACACATTTGGACCTCTACCATGATTTGTTGAAGACGAACACAGCGGATTGAAAATAAAAACAGTAATATCGAACATCTTAATACACTAACACATTCAGACTCAACACGTTTTTAATTAAAATAAACACGTCAAATTTGTCAAATTTCAACATTGATTGGAATTCGCAGAATGAATCTGAAAGTGAACGGGTAATTTTTAATGTGAATGACGTCTACGCAAACCTATTGTAAGAATTCAATATCGACTCTTCTCATGATATCCAGGGGGACCACTGTCACTGATTGTTTTTTCATCAGCATGATACAATGTGTCAAAAACAGCACAAATAATGAAACAGAAGGGCATTTATGCAGATATAACAAGGAAACTAATTAATCACTCGGTTGAGAAACACGTGGTGCTGTCCCACTGATGCAAATCAGTGGTCACAAGAACGTAAAAGCATTATAAACTACAGCAACATATCTCTACAAACACAGAAAAAAATATTCAAGTATTTGTTCCAGGCATTTGAATTTCAAACAGCTTAATCAGAACTCATTCAGTGTTTTAAAGCGCATAGGTAGTTATGGAACGCAAAAACCTGCCTTTTGTCGAGAGTTACTGATGTTTTGGTTAGTTTACATTATGTTGGGTGTTCTTCACATTATGCTATGTCAACTTATCATTATGTTGGGTCAACTTAACATTATGTTGGGTAAAGTTAAAATTATGTTTAGTTAGTTTACATTATGTTGGGTCATCTTCATATTATGTCGGGTCAATGTAACATTATGTTGGGTTAAGTAAACATTAAGTTGGGTTAAGGTAACACTATGTTGGGTTAAGTTGACTTTATGTTATGTTAACAGTATGTGGGGTTAATAAGGTTGGGTTAAGATGGCATTATGTTACGTTAACTTGACTAAACCTACTACGAACTTGGCCCAACACAATGTTAGCTTAAACGAACATAATGTCAACTTTACCCAGCATAATGTTACCTTAACCTAACATAATATTTACTGAACATTAGGTCAACGTAACCCAACATAATGTCAACGTAACCCAACATAATGTCAACTAAACTCAATATACTGGAAACTTCACAACATATTATATCTACTTAAACAATATCTTTTTTCCTTGTTTTTCTTTCTTACGGACAATATGAAACCATGTTGGTAATATAACTGTTAACATATTATTAATAAAAAAATCTAAGTAATATGTTTTTATTCCATAAATCCTCGCGACCATGATCTCAAAACTGTATGAGCCTTCGGGCATTGGATTGCGTGAAACATTTAACAAGCTAGAAAATATTTGACAAGCGTTTAATTTCATTAAGATCAATTAAAAAATATTAATATTTAATTACATTTCAATAACTTGCAGGTAGCGTGGCCCAACGGTCTAAGGTGCTGGTTTAAGGCACCAGTCTCTTCGTAGGCGTGGGTTCAAATCCAACCGCTGCCATATTTTTAGCCTAATTCAACCTCTTTAATTGACCCCCAATCCACCCCATAATGCTTTGTTTTTCCCTTTGGTAAGAAACCTAGCTGTGGTAACATAATGACAGCGCAGATGAAACCAGTCATGAGTCAACTGATTAAAAAGACCTTATATATACAGATAATATGTTATGGTGGATCAGTGCAATGAGTGAAATACCCAAAGGATGTGGCCGTACATTCCTTAAACCAAGCTTCAAAACAAAGATCGCATGTTAGAACATTATGTTTGAGATGTTACATTTAAGCCGTTTTATTGTACACTTCACATTGCATACCATTTCAGTATCTTTTTCTTCTTCTCAATCTAATCTTGAGTCCGCAGGCAAGGATTTCAGTTGCTGAAACATTGTGGCGTGTTCTGAGAAAACTGGACAAAATGATTGTGCGTAAAGTGTCATCCCAGATTAGCCTGTGCAGTCCGCACAGGCTAATCAGGGACGACACTTTCCGCCTAAATTGGATTTTTGCTAAGAAGAGACTTCATTTAAACGAAAAATGTCATAAAAGCGGAAATTGTCGTCCCTGATTAGCCTGTGCGGACTGCACAGGCTAATCTGGGATGACAATTTACGCACATGCATTTTGCCCAGTTTTCTCAGAACACGCCACCATTATTTCTAGTAGGTCCTATCCACGAACTTAATTGTTTGAGGAGTAACACTACCTCGCAGCAACCAACCATAAACGACATTCAAATATTCTGAAAGCAGATTTTTAAATTATAATATACGATTTGTTACATAAAAAATGTCGTGTGTAACAGCCATAGAACGTCTAAAAGTGACAGCGAAAAACCATTAGCTGTCAGTTTCGCTAGTTGGAAACTCAAAAAAATAACTTAAGCATAAAAATATACGAACATTATTTGTACATGGAGTGCACGATTATTTGTGCAAAATTATGTGTAAAATACTGTAAATGATGGTAAAATACTGATTCAATACAACATTTCCAGCTTATAATAACTGTTTTTATATCCATACTTCTTACCAGGCTAGCATCATTAAGACAACGAGTAAATATTAATAATATAGTGTTTTACTTGTAGTTGCTAATGGGAAAGGCATTTGATTAAATTTCAATTTAAGTACGGTATACTATATATTTAAGGATAAAATGAGTTATAAAAAATAAATCAAATGTATTATACGTCCTTCAGGAGGGGTTACACAGGCATTATGAACGAAAACCAACAGTTAATAGCTGATCTTGAGCCCATGACCTTCTATTTACGAATTCACAACGGTATGCTATACGCTTGACAAACCATAATTATAATTCATACAAAATAAATTATTAAGACTTAAAAAGGAATTACAAATAATTCATAATGAAAAAATACAATATAAAATGATCTATTGCGCCCGCACACTGTGAAGTGACTATTATCACGTTCTTTACCTTTATTGCATTGACGGACGCAAATGTTTGTATTCATGTCATCTTTTTTTCCTTGTTTTGTTTTCTTATGGACAATATCAAATCCATATATCATGACACCATATACGTAATATAATTGTTAATATATTTATAATCAAAAGATCTAAGTTATATGTTTGTAATCCACAACTCATCGAACGATGTTCTCAAAACTGTATAAGCATCCGGGCATTGGGTTTTGGGTAACATTTGACAAACGAGGAAACATTTGAACACCGTTTAATTTCATTAAAATCAATTGAAATAAATAAATATTTAATTATATTACAATGAGCTGTAGGAGGCGGGAGGCGGAAAACTACAACGGGCGAGGCATGGTATGGTATTGCGCAAGGGGGGGTTAGAGGGTTATGGTTAGGGTTAGGGTAAGTGTTAGGGGTCGGGTTAGGGTTTGGGTTAGCCTAAACCCAACCCTAACCCTAACCCTTACCCTAACCCTTACCCTAACCCTAACCCAGGGTTATTTCCCCTATACCAGGCCTCGCCCGTTGTAGTTTTCCGCCTCCCTTCCTTTGTGACCGAGCGGTCTAAGGCGCTGGTTTCAGGGATCAAATCCCACAGCTGCCATAATTTTAGCCTAATTCTTCCTCTTTATTGGACCCCCAATGCACCGCTTATTGCTTTGTTTTTGCCCATTTTGTCTGCAACCTCGCAGTGGTCACGATATGGGAGTGCAGATGAAACAGTGCAGTAAACCACTTATTGGTCAACTGATTTAAAAGACTATAGAAGAAAAAAATATGTTATGTTAGATCCGTGTAATGAGTGAAATATCCTAAGAATGGGACAGAGCATTCCTTAAATCAGGCTTTAAAACACAGATCGGATGCAAACACATTATACTTGAGATGTTACATTTTAACCGTTTCATTGTACACTTTACATTGCATACCATGTAAGTCTTCTTCTTCTTCTCGATCTACTCTTGGAGTCCGAAGGCAAGGATTTCAGTTACTGAAACATAATTCTAGTAGGTACAATCCCAGAACTTAATTGTTTGAGGAATAACACTAATTCGCAGCAACCAACCATAAACGTTATGTAACTATTCTGAAAACAGTTTTTTTAATGATAATTCACCATTTGTAACATGAAAACATGGCTTGTGTAAAAGCCATAGAATGTCTAAAATTGACGGCGAAAAACAATTAGCGGTCAGTTTCGCCAGTTGGAAACTCAAAAATAACTGAAAATATATATAGGATCTTACATGAGCTGTCATATCATACCATATTTTATTAAACGAGTTCAGGAATTTTGTAAGTAAGCGATCATTTGGCGAGCTTACTTACGAATTTCCTGGACGAGTTTAATAAAATAGGGTATGATATGACAACGAGTGTCGGATCTTTCTTATAACATGCTTTAAACTTCTTAATTGACCAAACAAATGCTGATAGATCTAAAAGTTGTTAACTATCGTGACGTCATTTCATGTTGACGACGTCATTTCACCAAAATAAAGTCATGCGATTGGTTAGTTATTGATTCTGTAGCCTATGAAAACGCTTAAAAATGTTGTATTACACATGTGTAATATAAAAAAATACGTAATGTCTGCATTACATTGAAAAAAAGGTATAGCATGTGATAAAAACATATACGAAAATCATGTGTTCATGCAGTTCACGATTTATTTTGCATTATATTGTGTAAAATACCGATTTAATACCATTTTTTCAGCATATAATAACCGTGTGTATATACATACTTCTTACTAGGGTAGCATCATTAATACAACGAGTAAATGTAAATGAATTATGTTGTTACTTGTATTGCTTTGATAATATATATGCAAAGCATTTGATGAAATTTCAATGTTAGTACTGCATACTATATATTTTAGGATAAAATGAATTAAACATAATAAATAAAATGTATGATACTTGTGTCAATAAGTGTTGCACAGGCATTATGAACGAAAAACAACAGTTAATAGCCGAGCTTGAACACATGACCTTCCATTTACGAGCCTCACAATGATATGCAATACGCTTCAGAAAAAAATCAATATCATTCACACATAATAAATAATATAGACTCAAAAGGAATTCCAGAGCATTCATTATGAAATAATAAAATTTACAGTGATGCATTGCGCCCGAACACTGTGATGTAACTATTTTCCCACTCTTTACCTTAATTGCCTTGACGGACGCAAATGTTTTTTATTCGTGTCATCTTTTTTTCTTGTTATTTTTTTCTTACAAACAATATCAAATCTATGTATAATGAAATCATCTAGGTAATATAATTGCAAATATATTTATAATCAAAAGATCAGAGTATTATGTTTGTTATTCCATAAATCATTGTGGCAATGTTCTCAACACTTTATTAGCTTCGAGCATTCGATTTTGTAAAACATTTGACAAGCGAGGAAACATTTGACTAACGTTTAATTGAATTAAAATCAGTTAAAAATATAAATATTTAACTAGATACAAATGTGCAGACGGTAGCGTGGCCGAGAAGGTCTAAGGCGCTGGTTTAAGGCACCATCCTCTTCGGAGGCGTGGGTTCAAATCCAACCGCAGCCACATTTGTAGCATAATTCAACCACTTTATTTGACCCCCAAACCACCCATTTAAACTGTGTGTTTCCCATTTTGTTCTGAAACCTCGATGTGGTCACAATTTTGCGGTGCAGATGAAACCGTTTAGTCGCCCGTAGTGGGATGGGAACAGCGGGACAGCGGATTTACCAGCGTAGAAGACGGACGGGCGGACCTGGAGCAATCCAGGACTTCGAGGGGTGGCCTTATGAAAGTTTCCCAGGACGGCGGTACTCAGTACGCTCAACGTACAGGAGAAATAGTTCTGGGGATCGGGTCGACGATTGGTGACGTCAAGAGTGGCCATAAAGGCGGCGCAGCGCGCTTGAAGCAGGAGGAATATCTTTGCTTAATTTAAAGCAGTCCCTTGGCGGAGTAACCTTGCCCTTTTAAGGGCAACCAGACATGAATACTATATAAGGGAAATAGAGATAGTGCTAGGGAAATAGAGATAGGCTTAGTGAAACAGAAACAGTGAATATTATACCGTAATATAGACCCCATCCAATCTATTGGTTTAAGGCGATGCTCAACACAAATATCTATTTCACATTTGCCCGACTCCCGATGGCGATTTCATGAGTAAGCCCGCTAGGGTTACTCGTTGTTTCGAACGTTCGACATCTGGATTACATGCGCGAGAACACGATGCACAGTAGCACAATGCAAAACAGCGAGATTAATCGCTACTATCTAACCTATTTACTCTATAATGATGTATAGAATGATAAACTTCTAGAAATAAAATTTCGTCGTGTATTGAACAAATACATAAACAAATAAACACATCTAAACCAAGTCTAAATAAGGTTTATACCAATAATACTAGTAAGTTGTGAAGCAAAACCTGAGCATGCATCATTGAAAAATGCACTCGGTATTTATAACGTCATTATTGTTACACCATAGATACGTAACACAGGATCCACCAACTTTATTTAAGTTTGTCAAACATTTGATACCTCAACAATATACTGCGATTCTGATGATTGATTGTTAACGATTAATAAGAAGTCGCTCAGTTCTCGCCGGGTATGCGAATACTTTGATGACGGATGGCACTTCCATAACAGAGANAGACGTTTTGTTCTTAGCATAGCTGTATCAAATAAGGCCTAAATAATAGTAAATATATTTTGAGTTTCCACTTACCCGACCGACCCTAATTTTCGGTGTCGGGTTTATAGTATCGCGGACATTAACTTATGAACATAAACAATTAAATGCGTTGTCGATATGAATTATATTGTTCGTAAATAAAAATATGGTATCAGTGGGATTTGAACCCACGCCTCCGAAGAGCCTGGTAACTAAAACCCTTCTTAGACCGCTCGGCCACGCTACCTATACAGAGTATTTATCAAAAAATGTATCCTTTATCAAACAAAGCAAATAAATCAAAACAGATTTAATTGTAACAGATGGTCAATTTCAAGATGCTCATGCACTTAACTCCCGAAAGTTATCAAAGTTTACAGACCGGATGTCAATGAATACGCATCGGAAATTGCCTCTACACTCGTTATAAGAATATTGCCTGCACCCTCAAATGACTCATATCAACATATACTAAGTGTCCTTAAATGGTTTTACAAATACATGCACTATTTATTTTAATGGTGTCATTGCAATTGGATGGTTATTTGGCAATTTAGAGATACGTGGTTTTTCACGTTTGCGTTGATACATGAAGGCAATGTGATGCTAAAACACGTTCGTGGAGATATAAATGATGTAATGATGTAAATGAACTCAAACAAGCTTAACATTAATATTCAGATTTTCGCAAAGAGTGTGAAGTATTTAGCACGTGATTGTTTTTATGTAAACATAGCAAGTGACGAAATGTCTACGTTGGTCAACATGAACACGTTAGTAAACCAGTTAATGCNTTAATTCATATATTTTGTTTGAAGTTATTTATTTATTTATTTATTTATTTATTTTTTTATTTATTTATTTATTTATTTATTTATTTATTTATTTATAGTGATATATGTTTTTCTTTTTTAGAATTTCAGATTTAAATGTTTTCCTTACTTTATTTAACACTCAGATGAAATATTATTTGGTATATATCGTCAACTTTTAAAACAGTCAAAACCCCACCATTGTTTTGTATTCGTTGATCGTCTGTTTAATAAATTACTTATCATATACACATTGCGCAGTCCCAAGTCAGCTGTAATACTTAAAGGGTCAAACTCAAACTAAAAAAGGCCCTTAATGTTGCACAATCGAAATAGTCGGTCTGTTTGAAGAAGCATAAGTAGCGTTTAGAACTGAACTCAATCAACACAGATTTACTTTATGCCATAAAATTACCATACCCTGGGGCAAGAGTGTTTCATCTGTATTTCGGTTGGACGTTGTCGATCTCCGGACAGAAACATCTGGAGCAGCGCCCAACGAGCTGTCATACAATTTTATGTAATTAAATAATAATGTTTATAACTGTTCCTTACATAACATATCAGTCTTTCCGCCGTGTGTTATATTGTGCTTGTTTGATATATATGTGAATAAATCATCTAGAAGGGACATGGCATGTACATGCGTGTTTATAATTTAGTTCAATATTATAACATAAAGTCTTTATACATGTACAACAATATATGCACATTATAAATATTGTTTGGTGATGTGCCATTTACTAATAATGTAGAATCGTAAAATGCCTGGTTTGCAATTCAGAATAGTTACATTCCAGTGAGTAAGTGGTGCTGTTCAGTGTTTTTAAAATTAAACACGCTGGTCGCATTGTAGCATTTTCATAACCAAACTAATCAAAACTTAAGCATAAATGCAGTTGTGGTATATAACCACAGTATGTTCCTGTTATAAAAATAGGAAAACAAGCTTTTTCTGTTAAGTATTTTTCTGCTGCAAGGGACGGTATTTTAGACACTGGTTAATACTTTTATTAAATGTCGGTAGTGAAGCATGTGTGTCCAGTTTTCTCAAGATTACAGAGCCGATGGGACGAACCTAAAACTAATTATAATACAACCAAAATGCCACATTGATTTGCAGTGTATTAAGGGTGCCATATCTGATGGTTCCGTCTCATTATATCACTTATCAGTTCTTCAGTGCACAGTTGTGTCCATAGCAGTAAAGTTTACAGTGCTTCCTATCTATATTTTTTTCTGTTTGAGGGAAGATCGAGAAAAAAAAGATATTGGTGATATTGTCATTTTATATATAAAAATAAACCTCATTTTAACATCTTCAATAATTAAAATATTTTTTTTTTAAATCATTTTAAATAATTTTGAAATAAACATCTTTACAACGGCTTTCAATAATGAAAATAAACATATTGGTAGCATAGTTCACTAATCGGAAGAATTGACAATATGACGTCATTATATTTTCATGATATCGGTTTATTAGAAGCTATTTACGTCCCCATATATTCGCCTAGGCACCCTTTGAGTCGGAAAGACTGATAACAAGATATCGATTTGTGATTGATGATGCTTGATGACGAGTAGTAGGGAAAGCTCTAGTATAACAAAGGTAAAGTTCTGCTAAAAACGGACAGAGTTGAATGCCAGACCAGACTGGTTGCATTTTGTAATGATATGCTTAATCCAGATATTAGTTTATTCTTAGATTCGTACTGTTGTTTTGTAAGCAAAGTCTTTTCGTGTGTCATGGGAAATAAGCAAAAAGTATTAATCCAATATTTGAATACTTTCTGGGTTTGCTTTACATATTTAAGTAAAGATATGTTTGCATTTTCGTAATGCATAGTCTTTGATATTTTATTCGAGTCCAGAGGCGGTTAAATTAATGTAAACACAACAATTTTTTTTTCAAGAGCCTCATACTGAATATAAGCTGATTCAATTGCTTATAAAAAACCAGACTATATGGACATAATGTCAATACACCATTTTAAGATGGTTTATGTGACCAAGCCGAACCGTCCTTTTTAGAAATTCAGCAGCGTCTGAACATCATTTTCTAGGGAGATGGCCTTGACCAGGAGATCTAAATGTCCTCGAGTTTGTCAAGGCAGTGTACGGTAACGACAAGATCAATATGAACTTATATTGAAAATGTTTACCTTTATTCGAGGAATATCATGCGGACTTCAATGGATAGTGAAGTGTGACATAAAACATCCTAGGCAAACACACATGGAGATGAAACCATTACCATGCATAACAGTTTTAGTGGCGTCAACAACCACCATCTGGGTATGATGTTATCCTTATGTTTACACAAAAATACTATAAGTGGAAAGTATATTTCTTAATGATAATGTATGGTACACACACACACATACCACCAAAATGATATTACTTTAATGCACACTATACTACCCAAATATAATACCATGGTCAAAAAGCCCATACCTAATTAGTGTTAATAATTTGCTCTTAATAAAACACTTAATAACAATATTGCGTACAAATATGATAACCAAGTAAACTTTTGTGTTTTACCACCAATACCGGAATGTATTTGGTACATAACTTAAATAAAAAAAAATGTGTCTGCCAACAAAATACTATACTTAAACAATGATAATGTGTACACAACCAGTACCGAAGTAAAATCTTAATATGAAGGACATACGTCTACTTATACGCTAATAAACGTTATGGATACACAACCGATACCAAACTCACATGGAGTATACAAGCAGTTACCAAAATATACACAAATAAACGGCATTTGTACGAAGCCATTATATTTAATGCATTGTATGTTTATAAAACCATTAAACAAAACGATTGATATCGTTAATGCACATGTACCCAACTGAACTGAAAATAGTAAAATGTCCAAAACTCAACACTATAATTGGTAAATAACACTCTCTTAATTATAAACAGACAATACGAGTACGCATCACATGTCCCCATATGCTTTTCAGAATAATATTGTTGGGAATGTTGATACTGGTAGATTATAGTATACTCTTAATACATCGACTAAACGACAGGAAAGATACGCAACGTGTTAAAGTAAACTTAAATGGAATCGACGATAATAGTAATCTAAGGTAATTGTAAATATGGCACCTAAACATTTCAAATTAAGGGAGAAACGACAATGTCTGTTTGTTTTCATCACACACAAAACCGCTCGATGTGTATGTGTTACAAAGTATAATCTGGAAAAGCTAAAAACACACACATGTATAGGATACAAAAAAGATTGAATATTCAAGCAACAATTGAAAATAATCGACATAAGCTTTGGTAGTTAACATGCTAGAAACCGCAAAACACTTGTGTAAAGGCAGAACATAGCGTGGGCTTTAAAAGAAAACACTCTGGTAAACGTATATTGTATTTGTTCGATGGGGATATGCCCAGATTAAACGTTTGTTCGACTTTCGACATTGATTGATACAAGGTTGATTGCTCTGTTCGACCCCATTTACCTAAATCCCTGCATGCCATTATTTTGGCAAAAGTTACCGTTTTGAAATCAGGTCGTTTAACTATGTCGAAATGATATATCATAGCATCTGCAATTTGTTTAACTGAAACACAAATTGTCGCATAAATCAATGCTGCCAGTATTAAAAATGTTATAACAATATCAAGTTAAAGCACCAGACATGTTGCCTTTTATAGCTTCTTAGGCTTGTAGGCATACGATTACCCCCACTTACACCATGCCGATAAATTTGCAACCCTTCAATCGATTAATGAACATGTTTCTCACCACACATATGAACACGTTTTATAAGAGTGTCCTACGAACAAAACGTACAACGTAACTGTTAATGAAAATTAATTCTGCAAGAGTTGCTTTAGATTTCATATCCATTGTAGTTATCGAAGGTCGCGATTCCAAATGACGCTACCTAAATAACTTACACAGCAAAGAATGCGATGTTGGAATTGGTCACAGCTGTAAACACGAATCACAAGATACAATAACATAAAATGTTGGTGTCGTTTGGATATCCCGAATTTAGATGAGCACCAGAACATTGTTAGAGATCAACGAACATGTGTGCTATGTAACTAACTGACATCAAGGATGAATATCATTTTTGTTCTTAAATGCCCTTATTATACTGATGTGAGGAATGAATTAATTCCAAAGTATTATAGAAGTCGTCCTAATATGTTAAAGTGTATCGAACTAATTAATAGCTCAAACAGAGCTGTGTTAAGAAAGCTAGCCATGTTTAGTTTAAAATGCTTTATACTAAGAGAAAATGTCCGATATATTTAGCTTAAATATTATTTCCCAAAATAAATTAGTACATATAATGTAATGTTTTAATTATTTAACTATATGCTTGACATTGTGTATTTAGATGTATTTACCTCACCCATGTGACTATCTCACGAAAACCTTTTTATTTACTGTCTATTTATATTGATTGTTCTTCAAAATCATGTATTTTTGTATATAGTTCAAACGCAAGTTGTTATTTTTGAGTATGTAAAGGGCGATGAGCTGTATATGCTTAAGTAAAAAATAAACTATTCTGTCTTTCTGACTGGCATTTCTGGAAATTACGAAACCGCAAGTTCAAACCACTCAACAAAAGAAAGTATTATACAATAAATAACACTTTGGCAATAACGTGATTGTCCGGACACAGCCTGAAGTTTAAAAACATAAAACAATTAACTATAATTGCATCATTGATGATATGTTATACTTGAAAGAATTCGGATTGGTGTTATTAATTTATTGGTAAAACTGAGCTGATGCACATGCATATTTGTTTTCTCGATCCATATGAAGAATTACTTAACTACTGGTAACATGGATTAAAACAAAATGAATGCTTGTTATCATCTAGGTTACAAATCAATCACTACCAAACACGATCCAGTAAAGATAAATTTATAATTTAGGCGTCACACATAAAAATATAAAAACTTAAAATTTGTGATTTTTGAGAGGATAATTCTAAAGTTGTTTTAAACATTATTCAATTCTTGGTAATTTGTAACACATATGTTTACAATAAATGGGTAAAATGACATTGAAAGAATTAAATAAACATATATTTCAATGATCAAAATGATTGCAAATGACTTGAAAACTGGGTGTTATATTAGATTTGTCTATGTCAAAAAATGAAACTATGTCCATGCGTGCACGAACACAATTTAAAAGTGATAAGAAATACCATCACTGTTAATTAAGAACAAGTCATGGAGATTTTATCATTTTACTTAACGTATAGACAGAAAATAACAAAAATACATTAAGAAAACACCTAGATTGTAAATCTTCACTTCCCTCATATAAGGTAAGTTTACTGAATATTATTTATCGCATCTAAAAGTTGAAACATGCCTTAAAGTAGTTGTGCAAAACACAAGAAAAATGTAAATGGTAGATCAGATACCACAATACATTTTGAACAGCTCTTTCACTTATGTAAACATATAACAGATGGTCCAATTTAAAGTAATGTAAATGGTTATATAACGTATCAACATACTCTTAAATGTTTGTGTAACTTTCTTATAAATAATAAACACACTACAGGGTTGTTATTTTGTATTATTAATTCTGAGATAGAAATGTAATGGTTACAGGTGTTGACACCCAATTGATATAATAACCTAAACGGTAATTGTATTTGACATGCATGTATGTTCCAAAGAATAACATTTCGTAAATTATTTTTGAAATTATTCGCAAACGAAATCAATTACAAATATGGCCCAAGACGAGGAACCTAGCTCACTGAATAAATGTGATCAAACCTTTATTTTTACGGATTGATCAAATTGACAGATTAGGAAACTACCCCCCCCCCCACC
>VMBQ01000567.1:209097-242600 GCA_007657795.1 Dreissena rostriformis | reverse complement strand
ATTAAATCATAAATGCACACACCGCACATGTACATCGATCTTATCGAATGAAATAAACATGGGTGGCGTGTTCTGAGAAAACTGGGCAAAATGCTTGTGCGTAAATTGTCATCCCAGATTATCCTGTGCAGTCCGCACAGGCTAATCAGGGACGACAATTTCCGCTTTTATGGAATTTTTCGTTTAAATGATGTCTCTGCTTAGCGAAAATCCAGTTAAGGCGGAAAGCGTCGTCTCGGATTAGCCTGCGCGGACTGCACAGGCTAATCTGGGATGACACTTTACGCACATGCATTTTGTCCAGTTTTCTCAGAACACGACACATATCTGTACTTTTTCCCAGCGTCTAGCTAATTCTTAAATGAGCTTAGTTCTTGGAAAATGGACATAATGCACGTGCGTAAAGTGTTGTCCCAGATTAGCCATGGAATTCTGCACATACTAATCAGGGACGACACTTTCCGCCTTAACTGGATTTTCGTTTAGAAGAGACTTCCTTAAACTTCCATAAAAGTTGAAAGTGTTGTCCCCGATAAGCCTGTGTGGGCTGCTAAAACCAAGCCTTATATCATCATTTACAAGGATGTATATCTGTACATTAAAAATGGGAGCCAGCATGGTGCATTAACGATTGCGTTTCACATAGAAATTAGTAAGTTAAATACCAGAAATATGTATAATTATATATGATAGTTTCTGTGTAATGATACAATCATGACAATGCAACACATTACATACTAGGTAATCCTCCAATATACATCGGGCTGTTGGTGTTCGCTGATGTGGCTGATGTTTTGCTGAACTCTGTAACTGGGTCAAGGTCATCCACTTTCAGGGTCATTGCATTCTTAGTCTTTGTTGCTGCAACAGTCATTATTACGCATTTACATAAGCTGTGAATTATGACAAAGCATATTCTTGCAGATTAATGTAACAACGTAACATCCAAAAATGCTATACATGTATGCCGGTAATAAAAAGCCATTGAAACCATCAATACAGTCCAAAACATTCTTTATAATTTTTTTTCTGATAGAAGCGCAACTCTGCGAGCTGAATGTGTCAACTGACAAGGCATAACTAAAGAACAATACCAGTAAGAACGATTATGCAACACACCAAACGTAATCTTCCTTTAATGGCTTCTAATATTTCCTTTACGATTTATGTCGCTTGCACACAACCAAAAGGGGCTGCCAACAGCGCCCAACTAAAAGCAATACGCAGAGCCCGACGTTAACTGTTAAGTCTACTTGTCGTGTCGGACTAGTGCCCTAACATGTCACTTGTCCTGACCAGAAAAGTATTTGTCCTAATCTTGAAATGGAAGTTAACATGCTTAGTATGTTTTCAGTAATTGTACAGCAAATATCGAGAATTATGTTCAAGAAGTTTAGTTTTTTTAAAATCATTTATGAGCATAACACGACTCGAGGAGTATGTCATTACATTGATTTTTTACTAAAATACACCGATAACAAAGTTGCAAAATGACTTAAATTGTAAACAATCAATTTATTGTATTACTGTATATGATATTGGTACATTCGCTTTATGAGGATTCATAGGTTGTAAGAGCAATTGATTGTGCATAACAAATATATTCATTTAAAATAACATTTCACAAACACCGTAAATGTGGAGCCTCCCGTTTCAGGATACAGATTTCACAAGATAATTTAGTAAACAGACGAATACTTCCCCATGAACAGCAAAGGAATTGATAAGAATGCGTTGAATGAGAGCAATGACGCACTCACCAGTGACCGAGTGCCAGGCACCATCACAGAACTTGTTATTCATGGCTGGGATCACCTTTGCAATGATAGAACCGTCTCCGTTGTCAGCGCTGAACCACAACTGAAGCAATAGCAATATTTAATGTGAACACAACATTGCACTTGAACCGAATATTGCATGAGAACATGAAATTGCACATATAACATTGCATGTTACATAATATCACACATGAACACAATCCTATGTGATCACAACATCGCACTTGAAAACAACATCGAATCCGAACAAAACATTACATATGATTACAACAGCGCATTGGAACATAACAGTGCATGTAAAACTTTTAATTAAGAATGAATACAGTTAAACTTCTTTATCTCAAGGTCGCACCTGGATGGCGGAAATGCTGGAGTTATCGAAGGGTTTGAGTAATCAACGTGACCATATCATATTTCCTTACCCTAACCCTTACATGAAAAGAGCAACTTAAACGTCAGACTCAGAGACAAACTATCATTCACGGACAGAAATATTTATTTAAACCTTATTTAAACAACCTATATTAATGACACCTATTATTATATGTGTTGATGAATATACTGATAGTTTAGATAATGCATTGCATACACATTCAGAGGATACACATTGCTTTTTTTCAAATTAAAGTCTTCTAATTGAGTTTTGAGAACATATCCCCATACTCGGTTAGCATCTATCACAAGGAAGAAACGATTTGCCCCTGAGTTAGAGTCCTAACACAGAGGTGTGAATAACCTCTTCGAGTTATAGAGCGAAAATTTAAATAATGCATAGGATTAGGAACCGAAAAATCCTCTTGTTATCAAGTTATCAACTCTCGACTTACAAATGGCAATGTCTTACCACAAATCCATTTATTTCACCAGGATTAAAGGATTTATTAAAATTACAGTAGGTAATCAAGTTATTGATACTACTGTTAAATACTTGTAATTATGTTTATTAATAAGTGTTTGTTCGGTGATTTTGACCTGTGTCTTATTTGTTTTGCATCAATGGGGGACAGTTCTGAGATGATGAGATTTACCTCTAGATTGGAACCGAGTTAAAAGTTGACGACACATGAAACGCCATTGAAATCCGGACGTAACATGCTCGGGTGCGCTAACAAGCAAGTGGCTCTCACTCCAGTAAAATCAATAGTGAACAAAGAGAAATCGATGATCAGCTTTAGTATCAGAGATTTCCCCCAGGTTTAAAAATGTCAAGATGGGAAAGAGGCTAAATAGGATCCCATTTTGAGAGTCTGTCAGATTTAGTTTTTTTCTCTGGAAATGATTATTTTCGCTTGTCAAAGAGAAGCCCAGAATGTCGTACATTGCCCATAAGTGCTTATCTCCCCTTCCACCTGCCCCGCAGTGCTTACCTCCCTTTCCACAAGCCTCTCAGTGTTAACCCTCCCTTCCATAAGCCCCTCAGGGATAACATTTCCTTCCACTAGCCCCTCAGTGCTTACATCCCCTTCCACCAGCCTCTAAGTGCCTATCTCCCTTTCCACCAGCCCCTCAGTGCTAACCTCCCCTGCCATCAGCCCTTCAGTGCTTACATCACCTTTTATCAGCCCCTCAGTGATAAACTCCCCTTCCACTAGCCCCTCAGTGCTTACCTCCCCTTCCAACATCCCCTCAGTGCGAACATCCCCTTCCACCAGCCTCTAAGTGCCTATCTCCCTTTCCACCAGCCCCTCAGTTCTTACCTCCCCTTCCACCAGCACCTCAGTGCTTTCCTCCCCTTCCACCAGCCCCTCAGTGCTTACATCCACTTCCACCAGCCCCTCAGTGCTTACATCCCCTTCCAACAGCCTCTACGTGCCTACCTCCTCTTCCACAAGCCCCGCAGTGATAACCTCCCTTTCCACCAGTCCCTCAGTGCCTACCTCCCCTTCCACCAGCTCCTCAGTGATAACCTCCCATTCCACCAGCCCCGCAGTGCTTACATGTACCTCCTCTTCCACCAGCCCCTCACTGCTTACATCCCCTTGCACCAGCGACCCAGTGCTCACCTCCCCTTCCACTTGCCCCTCACTTCTTATCTCCCCTACAACCAGCTCCTCACTGCTTAAATCCCCTTCCACCAGCTGCTCAGTGCTTACCTCCCCTTCCACCATCTCTAGGAGTACAAAGTCCCCCCTGTCTCCGTGCACTGCGAAGATTATGCCATCTAGACTGCGCGGTCGTATATCGACCTTCACCTCGAGATCTCGACCAACTTTGAAGTTGTTAACTGAAACCACAGAAATGTTAATTGGGGCAAGAACCATGTACGATATGCAGATTTGATAGGGATATTGTCATATCATTTGACTGTATAATATTTTACTTTGACCTATCATTATACATTATACATTGCTATTGCATTCATTGTTCAATTCAATCACAGGTAGATCAATTGATTGTGTATAAATGATCATATAGAAATAATACGTTATTAAATGTTTTCCTTTACAAGAACATTTATTAGTTATTTGTGCTTTCTGTGCATGTCGGTTTGTTAATGATTTTGTAAAAAATAACAGATTTGTGATATGCTTAAGTTTATTAATTATTTGAACTTGTGCTTCTTCTTTGCATTATTTGTATTTAAAAATACAACATTCCAAGGGGAATTAATAGCGAATATCCCAGTGTGGGATATTCTTCAGGGGTGTTGTATATTTATCAGGCAACACATCGGGTCGAAACCGATTAATGACGACGTGTGATCAACACCTGCGTAAAAGAGGTACTATGCTTTTATTAGAGACAAATAAAAACACAATGTCTTTATTGTCATAAAAATGGACTAGTAAATTGGCATGTAACAAACAGGGCCCAATTTATCGCAGACACATGTAACAAACACATCAGCGACTGACAAAACAGAAATTATTTTCCTACTTTATTTTAAAGTAAAAAAAATCTCTGTATTTCATATCCATCAAATTAACAATAGCACAAACAACAATAACACTTTATGCAGACGAATATAAATGAATTTGCAGTAATCAACAATCGCACAATGCACAGGCGTTACTAACCCTGCTCTACATATCCACCCTGGCTATAGAAGTATGCTCCTGGCTCAGTGATGTAGCCCTGGGCTTTCTCATTTGAGCAGGGAATCACACCCGGAGAGAAAAGAGGCAATCCAATGTCTGCATTGTGCACCTTGATGTGTGCGATACAGCCCACAAAATTGGTACTCATTGCCTGCACAAACATAACAGCAATTATTTACTCGAGCTATCACTGTGGATCATTACGACCATAATTAAAATATAGTTGGTTTTCCAACCCAGACCCATCCTAATCAAGAGCTGTCGATGGGGTGCATGCCATGAAACCAGAACGCGGCTTTGTTGAGGGCGTAGGACGTTCAGTTTTAAGAGCTGGGTTCTCAACAATGCAAGCTTCATACCTATGCAGTTTCACATTGATACCTTATATGATAGTCAAGATATACCGAGGACACAACCTCAGCATCCACATTCACAGAGATGTATCTATCTATGAAATTTTTAAGTGATACCTTGTATAGTTTGCAAGATATGTCACATTCAATATTTTAATGTAATAAATTAACAAAATGCAGTAGTTATCAAATCATGGAGCAAGAGGTATGGTTCTTGTGCAAAGCACATCCCATTTATTAAATCTATCTACCCATTAAGTTAAAAGATCTTTTCTCCTTAAGCAAAAAATATATCTCTTCTGCATTGCAAGTCTCTATTAAGTTGCACGTTGTACTTTTTCTACTTTTCCATATATGCCCCTAACAAAATTTATATAACAAATTAACAAAGGACAACACCTCTAAAACAGGGCAAGATTCATGACTAATGTGACAAGCACAACCCCTTAACGAGATCCACCTCAACGGATAAAGTTTTAAGTTAATACCTCTTATTGTTTTCGAGATATGGTCCGGACAAAATGTATTTTTCAAAAGAGGGAAGGGGGCTTAACTATTCATGAATGTTTTTGAATTCAATCGAACAGTG
This sequence comes from Dreissena rostriformis, assembly GCA_007657795.1. Taxonomy (NCBI): domain Eukaryota; kingdom Metazoa; phylum Mollusca; class Bivalvia; order Myida; family Dreissenidae; genus Dreissena; species Dreissena rostriformis. The sequence continues at coordinate 236,842 of VMBQ01000567.1, read as the reverse complement.
CAACATACCGCAAGATTTGCAATGCCTTTGTCATTGACTTTAGTGACGTTGATGCCACCAAAATAATATGGTGCTCTCACGTTGACGTTCCTTGCTCTACCCGCAGACACTGTAATTCCCACCTGCTCCCCATCAACAATCAACACACCTTCTGTGAGGTTCCTTCTTGGTGAAACCTGCAAAACAACGGTTGAGTTATATGACCCGCCTTATGGGAAAACGGGGCTTCATGTATCTGCGTTAAGTGTCATCCCAGATAAGCCGTTGAATTCCGCACAGGCTCATCAGGGACGACAGTTTCCGCTTCTATGGACTTTTTTGTTTAAAAGATGTCTCTTTCCTTACAAAAATTCATTCTGGGTGGAAAGTGTCGTCCCTGATAAGCCTCTGCATATTGTACAGGCTAATCAGCGACAACACTTCACAAACTTCGTAAAGCCAAGTTTTCCCACAACGAGACGCATGTGTATGAATGCAAAAGGACAGTTTAACAAGTTGACAATAGTGTTTTGGTCGAGTTTTCCAACTAGAAACCGTAACAAGTTATAGTTTTGGCTTTGGTACAGCTAATTAACAGAACACGTATACATGTTTAAAACGTACAGAAAATAAGTATTATACATATATCTCATTACAATATCCTGATACTGGGCTAGCTAACCCTTTGTTTGGAGTGCTGGACTACAAATCAGAGGGCCGGCTAGCCCAAATTGTTAAGTGCTAGACTCTACCAATCAGAGGGCTGGTTGGCCCAATTTGTGGAATGCTGGACTACCAATCAGAGGGCCGGCTAGCCTAATTTGTGGAGTGCTGGGCTACTAATTAGACGGCAGGCTAGCCCAATTTGTTAAGTGCTGGACTACCAATCAGACGGCCGGTTAGCCCAATTTGTGGAGCGCTGGACTACCAATCAGAGGGCCGGCCAACCCTATTTGTGAAGTGCTGTCCTACCAATCAGACGGCCGGCTAGCCCAATTTGTGGAGTACTAGACTACCAATCAGAGGGCCGGACAACCTTATTTGTGGAGTACTGGACTACCAATCAGACGGCCGGCTAGACCAATTTGTGGAATGCTGGACTACCAATCAGAGGGCCGGCTAGTCTAATTTGTGAAGTGCTGCGTGGCGATTAATCAGGACATTATTTGTACAGCCATTCACCCCTTATCTCAAATTTAAATAAGGTAGTTGGCGGTTACTTCCACAAGTATGTGCACTCATTGCTGATAATTCAGTGTACCCATGAAAAGTGTTAGTAGGCTTTTATTGCAATCAAGATCAAATAAACAGGCCAAATTAGAAAACAATTTATATTCGATTCCCCCTATCTCCAGTTTTGACTCAAAACTCCGCATATGTAAAAAAAACTCAACCTTGATCTGAACGTCATGCAGGTAGACTCACACATTAAAAATCAGGTAAAAGATGAAAGTCCAATGCACATAACTTCATCAAATATCAATGGGCCGGAACAAAACTGACACTTGATCTGAAAGTCATGCATATATACTCACACCAAACATCCGATAAGTATCTACAAGCGTTTAGCAAAAAAGTCCTGAAAGCGGTTAATTTATTGAAAACTCAAGGCCCATAACTTCGTCAAAAATCGATGGACCGGAACGAAACTTTAACTCGATCTGTAACTCATGCAGGTAGACTCATATACCGAAAATATCTCAAAGCACTAAAGGAAAAACTCCAGAACTACAATGCTGGTCGGACGGACAGATAGACGGACGGACTGTAGGACGGACGAACGGACGGACAGACAGTCCGACTACTATATGCCACCCTACCGGGGGCATAAAAACCACTTACAGAATGCCATTTTCCATCATTGTAGGTTTTAGCTGACTTGATTTCACCAATGCCTGATCCGCAGTCAAACGTGTATCGGATGATTCCGTTTATCAAAATCAGTGACATGTGTTCAACATGTTTACTGTCAGCGAAGTAAAATATAACCCCATTTTCCTCTGTGGTTCTAAAGTCCAGACTGAAAACTGAACTGCAAAACAAAACGGAATTAGTATGTATGAATTATAAAATGTTTAATCTTACTATCAATTGGCATGCAATTGTAGGCCATGATTGGACAACATCTTAAATGTATAGTGCAACAGGTATTTTCGGTTGTAATGAGCATTATTATTTACACAACTGGATGTAAAGGTTTTACGCGCATAATAAATGTTAAACCCTTCAAAGCCTTTTAGCCTGAAACATACAACGCAATTTGCACGTTATCCAGTAACGTCCAAACTCATTTCTATATACTCAACTTTGCGTTCACTTTTTAGAGTTCAAAATGTGTTGTCTATGTGCAAAAATATATCCATACCAAACAAATTAACCAGAAGATATAAATTTTAATAAATTAAGAACAGTATCACTCTAAGTACAGACAAGCTGCAAATAGCATTTGCAAAAAATATACATGCAAGGTTATCGCAGATTTTGGAAATTTCTGAAAAAAATGATTTATGTCAACCTACTTGAGTCTGATGTTTTCTGGCAGTTCTTCAAACTCGAGCCGGCTGACCGGGTACGTGCCAAAGTAGTACCCACGCTGGTTCCCGACTGGGAGGTCCTGGGGCACGACTGGATCAAATGCACATAAGCCCGGGGGCACCGTGGGCAAGGCTGGCAGAGAAGTATAATATATATGTAAGCCGTGTTCTGGGAAAATTGGGCCTAATTCATGTGCTACTTTGCTACTTTGCTACTACCCCTATTACTACTTCTAATACTTTTTTGTTTTTATTCAATTTAAACATACATCTCGTATACATATGAAAAACAAGGTTATACATTTACAACATTAACATATCAATTATTGTTATTAAAGTATGTTCATATTATATACAATTTCTGCGTAAAAGTTGAAGTCAATTGTTTGGAGATGATGCTTAAATATTATGTAACAAAAATGAAAAATAGGAGGACGATAGTAAAAAAAGGGGAATGATGAGCTTTAAATAAAAGTATTATTAGAAGGTTACGCTTTAATTTCTTAGGAGTTTCAGTACGAAACAAAAGGAAAAGGTAAGACGGAAAGGAATGCTACGATATAGGCAAGATCATGTTAGCGTGTGACAAATTTCTGCCATTTGTTTTTGTGTTAAACTAATCTATTTTATTTCTTTCAAACGCTATTGTTTCTTCCAGTTTTATTTTCTTTGTGAGAGCATTTTTGAAAGTCTCAATATTTAGAGATTTATGTCTATTTTTAACATTGAATATATATATGATTTCATAAGAATGAGAAAATGTCCTCGTGATTCTTTTTTTTCCATCCGTAATTTATGGGTATAAAATGTCTGTGAGAGAATGCAAAAATCCCATGAAACAGGCTATTTTAAACAACACAAATTAATGAAAGAAATTGAAACATTATATAATAAAACCATCCATAAATGATGACAAAGAAGCATTTATCGCATACTGTATCTAAAGATGAATATCTAAAAGGAAAACGGTACTTAAGTTTGCGAAATTTCGGTTTCGTTAAGTTTTTCCGGTGGCCGTTTTATACGGAAGAAAAGCAGTAAATAAATATTTAGATTAAAATATCAGAATAATATTAAGCATATATTGGTAAACATAACACAAATGCTTGTTAGTTTGCATTTACTACATAAACAACAAAATAAGCAAAATTCCACTGACAGACGAAATTCTCGCCGATAAATTACTGCAAGAAATATAGGCTGAACATGAAGAAACAAGACACACACTGTACTGTGTTGTTGATTATTGTATGAAGAGCAGCTAACGCTCGAATTTTCACATTAAAGAGTAAATTGTCCCTATATTTTGTCTAACGATTGCTTACTTGAATTCGCCAAACACTGTTATTTGCGGACTAATGAGAATGCCTAATGTTCGGATATCGACGAAAACGGATGTAGCGATGCAGTTTAAATTATTTTAAATTGCACCGTTAACAGATTGTTTTATTTTCTCAAGCATTGAATTATTCCGAAACACACATTTTATTTGCATCATAAGTTGTTTATTTAGAAATTGAATGTTTTATTAATGACATTAACAGCTCCTTAAGTAAGTTTGTCTTATTTATAGACAATATTTGAATACCGTTATTTGCACGTAAACATGTACGAAAACCAGATCTTATTAGTTATGAACATATGGTTTCACCTGTTTAAGGAAAGAAAACAAAACATACTTCTATACAAGCATTAACAGCTACAGAAAAAATAATTCCGATGACAATATATGTCACAATACACCTGGTTTACCCCAATTTCTATTCACAAACGAAAACATTTCATCATCATTAATGCGCCACAAAAGTAGTTGCCTGAAGAACCTTGTTCTGATGTTGGGGCGCCTTGATTACCATCCTTGCCATGCTAACCATAACCTGATAATTAATCCAGCATTGGCTTTTCTGTGAGGTTTGGGCAAGTTGATGTGTCTTCTTCTCTGTCACCGTCTCAAGTTTGATCAACATCTCAGAACATGTAGCATATGCTAGCGTCATCTCGCCCCTAAGAAGGGAAGAGTACAATTCCTCGACACCATGTAGCAGTATCTAAATGTAGGGCTCTTCCTGGGTCATTTGGGCTATAAGCTGGCTGTTTTGGCACTTGTCAACAAACAAATGGCCACTCTAAGCTCTCTGGACAGCTTTCTCTGTAATATTGTAAACAATTAATTTTCTCTATAGACTTTCTTAAGTATGTTTTTGAGACCGGTTCCTTCCACAAGGGTAGCAATGGCCCCCAGCAAGTTCAAACGTGTATTAAAACGCCCCAACATAGAGCATTTGTTTTCAGGCAACTACTTTGTGGCACATTAATGATGATTTCGACAGCCTTCCAATACAAGGGTTGATCAAACGTTACAATGTTGGGAAGGTTGTGCTTCATGGAAAGGTTGCAATCAAAGTCTAATGTTGACAGAATGCACGATTTGTCCCCGGAGTACATATTGACCATAGGCAAGAATTTAACTGACGGCTAACCAGGGTGATGGCTTTCATGATTCAAGGTATGCAAGCATTCCTTGCCTTTTCGGTGTTGCCTGTCTGCAGCCAAAGGAGACATCCCACAAAATATCCATCCATTTGTCATAATCTAAAAATCGATTCAGGTCCAAACTATGGCGTCTGGCATAACAATCATCACGTTTGAGTCAAAGGTTATCGACTTTTGGTCCTTTTTTTGTGTGTTTTTTTGGATGTCATATTTGATTTATGTTTAACATAGTTAAATACATTATGTTTGATGATCTAAATGTGTAATTTGCCCCCGAAACCTAGTTAGATACACCAAGATCATCGTGTATCCATAAGTGAATAGTTACAGAGTTATGATCATTAATAGGTTTGGTGACCATTTTGGCCGCCATTTTAAAAGACACTTTCCGGAGGGCCGATTATGTAAAACATTTGATATGTATTTATATAAAGGACAGTCCACTCTACCAGGATCAGTAAAAACACCATTTGTAGCTATATTTGTTGGTTGAAAGTGTATGTTTCATATAATTACCCGACTACTCCAGTTAACATTTCAAAAAGACCGTGGTGAAAACCCACACTAACCAGTTTGTTGAAGCTTGGATATTTGTCCTTGTGTTGTATTGACCTGACACTCTATAGTTCTCATCTTTGCGTTAAGATCTTCTTTTGAACCCGTGACTGGATAGTTTGAGTGTTGTTCCGTGTTGATGCTACTTCATGTTTAATCGTAGCTATCTGCGTTTTTGTTTTGTCTGCTGCTTCTTTTATATCTGAGTGCTTCTTTTCCAGTTTTTCAATCCGTTTAACAACGAAATCAGTCCGTGATTGGCATTGTGCTACAACCCCGGACATTTCAACTTGAAATGCGTCATCAGCACTCATCAGTTCATTAACATTCTTCTGTATCGTCGGTAGCAAATCAAATCTTGACTGGGATGCCGCCTTTTCCTGCTCAAGTCCACGTGTCAACAGGTTCGTCCTTCTCCTGAACTCCGCCGATGCGACATCTTTCACATGACTGTCTATATTATCGAATCTCCGCTCCATTGAGACCAACTTCTCACTAAATGTAGCCACATCATTTATCCTCTTTTCAAGAAAAATGAACTGACTATTAATCGTAGCCACAGACGCCGTGAGATCCTGGAGCTGTTTTGCAATTGCATTATCTGCAGTCCTCATATAAAGTTATATCATCTAATCTTGTATTCAGGTTGTACACCGTGTCCCTTTTTTGTTCAAAGTTTCCATCCCTGACCAGAAGAATGACTAATCCAAAATAAATCACCAACAAATGCATATTTCTTTTCTCTTTTATCAATCTATACGCTGTAACAATCTAATGGTCTTGAATCGCGTAACTACACATACTTTCTGTTTCTCTCAAACAATCTTCCTAGCATGTCGTAGGTCATCTAATTATTTAGACGCTGCTTGTTACAAAAATGAAGTAACTTGTTTAATGTCAATATGTTTTTTCACGCATCAAGTACTTGTTAACTTAATGAGGTCATGAATGTTTCTCCACAAATTACGTGTTCACTTAATTAGTGACAATTAGTTTCTAGACATTCTCGTCAAAACCGTATGTGATAGTTTAAACCAATTGTAACGCCCTGTGATTGCTCAAAGTAGTGTCGCTGTGTGATTATACGGTGAATTATACGGCTTGTAAAGTATGCACACTTAAAGAGTACGTCATAAAAAGCGGACTCATACTTACGTTTACAACAATCATAAGGTCAATTAATTATTAATATTTATTACACAATTGCAATGACATTTATTAAAGATTTCACGCACAATGCTACTAAGACACCGTAACGGCCTGTTTTTTTTAAAACCCAATATTGATATGCGACATGCTAGTGTCAAATGTACACGAACAAGTTTGTCGTATTCATTTAAGCAAATGTTTTATTAAAACTCAGATTTACTCATAGTTATGAGTAAATTTATTATTCTCTATTCTCAAAATACTATTAAATCTTCATCATCATTATCAACCATATCATCATCATCCTATCAACATCATTATCATTAATGTCATCATCATCCTAATCATCGATAAAACATCCTTATTATCCTCGTTAACCTTAACAAATGTTTTCCAAACAAATAATAACCCAAAAACAAAATAGGAATAGGTGTTTGTATTTGACAGAACTTTGGAATACAATACGATGACGACAGTTCGACAAAACGATGGCGACAGTGCGAAAGTACGATGGCGACAATGCGAGAATGCGAGAACGCGATAGTACGATGGCGACAATGCGACAATACGATGACGACAAAACGATGGCGACAATGCAATAGTACGACGGCGACAATGCGATGATACGATGTCGACAGTACGATATGATTATCGCATTGTCGCCATCGTACTGTCGCACTGTCGCCATCGTATTGTCGCACTTTTGTCGTAACCATCGAGACAGTACAGTAAGTAGTCACATACCATCATTAAACATGTAATTTAACTTGTAATTAAAATGAGTTTAAATTTTGAGTAATAGCTGGTTCATTTGCATTACATTGTATTTGATAAATATGTAATTACGAATGGTTGTTTTGTGATTGGCAATGTGTGAAGTTCAGCATATTTTTAAACCTATAAGAAACCAAATATGCCAAAATACAGTCATATTTTTTTTTTAATTCGAGAGAGGGTTCACCGAAAAAAAAGACGCTTATTGTGAACAAAGTATGTCTTGTCTTGTTGAAAACAACAATTTGACGCAAGAAAACGGTTAGATAAAAATATCGAGCAATATATACAAATTTAGAAAGATTTATTTATAGTTCAGCTATCAATGTATGCATACATTGTCATAGCAACATAAGTAGAAAACTTATGTTGCTATGCATTTTGTTCTCAATCGAACTGCGTGTCATACGATCCGTCCTCTTGTTATGTTGCTATGACATCAAAGTGTATGCCAACTGTTAAAAACAATGGCGTTTAAGTTGGATTGTATTTAACGACCCCACTGGTGTCACATCCACACGTTTCATTCATAGATTGTATCACGAAAATTTCTTAAGAATACATTGATGGCTGAAATAAATACAATAAAGTCGCAATAAAAGTGTACATCGTATTCTTAAAACGTTTTGAACTAGTTTACCCCATTTCCCAAATATTTTCATCGAACTTGATCCCGATGTTTAACTTGCAGTTATTAAAAGACTCACGGGTAATGCCACTAATGTATGATGATGTTTAAGAAGTGTCATCATTCCTTTATTCAAAACTTTGATACGTTCTGGCAATAACAGTTTGTTGTTTTAAATAAAACATGTCGATTCGTAATAACGTGTTCTTTGTGAAGTTACTCTTACCACATTCACTTTCGTCCTTCCCGTCTTGGCAGTGTACAACGCCATCGCACACCTTCTCATCCTCAATACATTTTGTATTGTCACATAATGTGTGGGTATTGGGGCATGCTAAAACCAGATATCACGGAATCAATCAGAACATACGCAATTTAATGTGGATGAAGCAGTTAGTACTAAAAATGTGGAAAATCTTCTTGGATTAAGATATGGTTTAGTTATCCAATAAACCTGTAAAACACGAGACAACAACTGCATTTGGATAGGTAAAATGCCACATCGAATGAAATATTTGCAAAATTAATGACCTGTGCGCGACATTTTAAAAACAAAGACACGAGAAAAGCGCCATTATAACAAGTTGAATTGTCTGTGTTTTTTGTCTTGTGGATATTGTTCATGCGTGTCACATTGACCCTTAAGTAAGTATAAAACATCGAACACCATTGGTTATTCCATCAGAAAGCTGTTCTATGAAAATTCTTGGTACACCGGTAACAGCTACAAGGGACACTCCTAAACAACTTGAACAATCTAAAGCATTGCTCTAAGAATTTATGGGCATAAACGGTTCGGTATATGATACTAGAAAACCGGGCATATCTATCGTATACAAACCAAATAAAACTTCAGCTGCATCAGGAATACATTTGTTTTTTTTTGGGAACTCAGCGCGTTAACATGGAACACTTAAAGCGATTGTATGCAGCAATTTGAAAGCAACAAATTGCTTGAGTAGCTACAATGTTTGCTTTCGTTAACTTTTTAACAATTATCGATTTAATAACAATACTGTAGACAATTACATGCAGAAATCTATNCGCGTTAACATGGAACACTTAAAGCGATTGTATGCAGCAATTTGAATGCAACAAATTGCTTGAGTAGCTACAATGTTTGCTTTCGTCAACTTTTTAACAATTCTCGATTTAATGACAATACTGTAGACAATTACATGCAGAAATCTATATTTCCCATTATTTTTTTTTGTTATTTTTAGTTAATTTAAAGTTAACTTAGCAATATTATAGACGGTAGCAAAACTGAAACAAAGAACTTTGTTAACGCTTTAATCATCAATGTCATAGTATTTACCGATAACATAAAAACCGTAATTGTGTATCAATTAAATGCGTATCATCAATTTATGAAGTATCTTCAGTTACGTTTAAATGCCATTTCTTGTTTTGGAATCATCATCGGTCATTTATCAAGCCCCATAACGCTTTGAGATTTGCATGTGTAGACATTTGTGTTATCATCTTATGGTGATTGATGATGAAACAATGTATGGTTACCCCACCCTTGAATCCACCCCATGTATGAGTTTATGTTTGCAGGACAGCATTCGCAGCTTTTTAATTGTGAAAAAGGATATAAAGTATTCCTTACCGTTGACTAGAAAAGGTATCGTTGCGGGTAATAAGTCCCTGAAACCACTCCTTAACATGACACAACTGGGAAATGTGCATGTGAGTACATTTTTGTGGAACCGTCAGTTGTTCCTTACCAAAGAGAAGAGAAAAGAAGCGTTGGTGCCAGCCTCCTCCATTTATCCAGCCTTTGCAGTAGTAGTCACCCTCGTCGGACTCAATCATGTCTTGGACGTTAAGGATGGCATTCCTGTCGTGCGTGGTTTGGACGCTGTATATCCTAAAATAATCGAGACTAATTTATAGCGTATGTTACCCATTTGTCAATTAGGACATTTGCATACTAGGATATCATTGGGGATCGTCAATATTCCACATATACTTTAAATTCAGAACACGATTGAGAAATAGATTAGTCAGTGCGAAGCGGCATTTATGAGCATTAATGGACAATCATCCCAATAGATCGGATAAGCGTCGATGCAAAGATAAATAATCAAAAGTTTTATCGAGATACATGGAGCGTATTCTTGAGCATTATTAAGCCCAACCTCTTGGAAGCAAGCCTCGAAATCCGTTGGTCATTTCTGTAAAACTGCAATGCAGGCGAGGCACAAGGTCCAGTACCATATGCATTGCAGTACACCTGAAATAGCGACAAAGGAAAAGGCTGTTCCAATTTCAAAATGCATTACAGTACACTGAAAACACGACAAATAAAAGGGCTGTTCCAAGCGCAATAGGCATTGGAGTTCACTAAAATATCAACAAATGCAAAAGCTGTTACCATACACAACAGGAATTGCAGTATACTTAAATACCCATTAACGAAAATGCATTGTTATTCTTAATTCAATAAATATTGCGGTACAATATGTATTCGTACAAATTTAGTGTTGTACTTTCAGTACACCAATATTATCGACAAAAACAGCGTTGTGAATCGAAATCAATAGGCTCAACTGTACATCTGCAATATCGATAACTAAAAGAACTGTTTCTAGTACTATAGACATAGCATTTTATTACTACCTTTATCCGCAAAGCATAGGACGGTACCCAGAACAGTACGGGTAGCTGTGCACCAGCAATGTCGGCAAAGGACATGAATGTGACCCTTACACTAGGCATTTACAATAGGGACATTATGTTTGACCAATTGAACGGTTTATCGGTTCAATATGCGTTGCAGAACACGTTTAATATCGACAAAGAAAATAGACACGGAATGCAATATGCTCTTTAGTACATTAAGGTTTTGAATAAGGATATTGATACGCTCTAAAAAGTTGCAGAGAAAAAACATAAATAATGAAGACAATTATTGGACGAATTTGATTGGTCATGAATCATGACATGTTGGCTCGAATGTACTTAAAAAAAAATCGCGTTTAAGATCTCATATCAAACTCAAAATTAACACATGAAAATCATTGAAATATGATATGATCAAAATGTTAACAGTGAAAATCAGCACGTTGGACCAAATGCTATTTTTGGAATGCGTTTTTTTCTATGATTGCACAACAGCCGAGATATTATCATTCTAGTACTTAAACCCACCGTCAATAAGTTATTATTCAATGTATTTCTAACGAGTGTTAGTTGTCAACTTTTTATAAACTCGAACGACGTTAATTTCCACACAAAAAACACACTTAATCCAGTTTAGTAGACAGTTTACTAACTGCCGTGGACTAAGCGTGAGCCAAGTCTCGTATCAATTGGTGTTCGACTTTGAATTGATCGATCTAATATTTGCATAGTGAATTTTTTTTTTAATTTTCAAATAGTTTCGCGTTATGGTTGAACTGTACAACGCAAGAAAGTAAGTCTTTTGTTTTCTTTTTTCACAAACTGATATCAGGGCGATACCAAATCCCGAATACAATGGGCTAAAAAGTCTTTGTTCGAAAACGCCTCATACTTAAGGAATATACTCAAGTGAAAATCCTATTTACTCTACATTCGAGCTATCGCATACACAAACAGGACGAAATAACTCATCATCGCGCGTTTGTTCCGCCGATTTCAATGTGTTTTTTTTTATTTAATAAAAAACAACAAAGTTTACTTTATTTTATATTCGTTGACTGTTACTTAAAGGAAGGTGAAACTACTATATCCTACCACTAGGGGTCTTATGTAGGCCCCGTCTTGTATTTGCTACCTGTTTAAGTCAGTCGCTAGCTGATTTTATGTAGCCCACGTCCGGCATTTCATACCTGGCGGAGCCGATAGCAAGTGGCTCTTACGTAGCTCTTACGTAGCCCTCGTCGGGTATTTATTACCTGGTTGAGCATACCGCTCGTTGCCCTTAAGCATTCCCCGTCCGACATTTCTTACCTGATTAATTCGACCACTAGTGGCTCGGACGTAGCCCCCGTGAGATATATCCTGCCTGATTGAGCCGACCACTAGTGTACGTAGCCCTTCTTCCAAATTTTCCTACCTAATTGAACTGGTTACTCGTTACTGGTACGCAGTCCCTGTGCGATATTTCCTACCTGATTGAGGCGTCCACTAGTGGCTCGTACGTAGCCCCTGTCCGGTATTTCCAACCCATGAAAGGTCACGGTTAACGTGCAGTTTGGGGCGGCCTTGTCGTCAGTGAGACCCGACGCTAGAACATTAAAGGGGAGCTACTCAACGCCTTGCAAACGAGATAAACCATACGGTTGATACAATGGTCATGGTTTCAAAAGCGATTTATTAAGTGATGCCTATTTTCTCGCATATTTCGCGAGATAAACACAAACCGATTTTAGACCGTTGTATAAATAATCTGTGTTTGAATTATACATTGTATTAACAAGTAATGACAAACTGTACAGCATTGATGCATCCAACACAATTAAACTCTGATACGATGCGTAAACATGTACTAATATCGTGTGACCTGTGTATGTCTATGCTGTGTACTTTTACTTAAATCAATAATTGTACTTAAAAAAAATCTGACAACATATATTTCCGGTCATATATGATATATTATCCTTGTAATGAGTTATGAAAAACATAATTATTTCAGTGTTGTCATGTAACTAATCATGTAAAAATTATTCCTCTGTGGGTGCAGTTGTGAATAAAAAGAAAAAAAAGACATTTGACCTTAAAGGATTACCTTGACCTTGACCTTTCACCACCCAAATTGTGCAGCTCCATGAGATACACATGCAACCAAATATCAAGTTGCTATCTTTAATATTGCACAAGTTATGGCCAATGTTAAATTTTTCGGATGACACGGACGGCGGACGAGCTGACTATGACAATATCTCGAGTTTTCTTCGAAAACAGCCGAGCTAAAAATGAGCATGGACTATGTGTTGAAATATGACATAAATGTGCCAGAAGGCTTGCTTACTTTCCACTTCAACAGTTGTCCTGTCCTGGGCCACACCAGCTGAGTTCACGGCACGACACACATAGATACCACGATCAGCCATAGTTGCTTGAGTGATACGTAGAATGTTACCAATCACCTGATGATAAAAATCAGGTCATAAAATGTTTTGTGAAGGAAAACCATTTCATTCATAATAGCTTAGGTGAAATGTAGAATGTTACTGGTTCGCTGTGTGATTCAGTCAGTGACTGCACCTAGTCTATGTACCTGAATCAATAAGTGACAGCATGTAGAAAATGTACCTGACAGTAAGCTTTGTGAATCAATAAATGACTGCATATGTACCTGATGGTTGGATGAAAGTTGTTCTCGAGACTTGGACCAGGTGAGTGTTGGCTGTGGTGTTCCCGTGGCAGCGCAGCGCAGGGTTCCGGTGGTTCCCATGGGGATAGTGATTATCTCAGGCTCCATCGTCACTGTTGGGGCTATAGCTGCAGCAATATAACAGGTCAATGTATCCTTTCACTTGCAACAATTTAACTTACTACAATTTCTTTATGTGATATATTATTAATGCATGAACATCTCTTAATAATGCTTGATTTATAAAGACTATGTATTGCATATCTTATCAAACATAATATGAGATGTTTGTCAACAGTGCTAACTTTTATAAACTGGCAAAGAAAATAACTTACTGTTTTGACAGGCTTCATCAATAGGTAAATGTATAGGTCATTCAATAATTGATCCAACTGATAAACTCTCACACATTTTGAAATGTTAAGGCTGTTGTCAGAATGGAAAATCAGAAACGCATATCTGGGAGAACTTATTTGTTTTTTAGCTCAAACAACCAGTCTGCCAATGTTCGGTGCAGTTTTTAATCAATTTCTTTATCCTCATTTGTTGGGAGTCTAATGTTTGCGAATATACTATGTATCAGTATTTTGAGCGATAACAAACAAAACAAGATGAAAAAATGAAGATTTCACTTTAACTAAAAAACTCATGCAGTCTCAACATTAAAAATTAATCAAAACATCAGTTGGAAAAGGAAGTGAATTTAAATCATTCACACATTTTTGCTGTAATATTCAAATGATAACATTAATTACTACCTTAATTTGTATCAATAACTCAAAAGGAACGTGTATCGAAGTGTATATTTAACAAAATGACAGTTATGAACAACGTGTGAAATGTTAGTTCATTGTAACATTCATTTGGTCTTATTTCTCAGTCTTTTTCTTGCAAACAGCCTTTCTACGCTAACAACATTTAAATATTTGTGCTGCATTGCAAGCCATCGACGAAAAATGAGGCTCATAGTTATTTGAAACATCAATGAAACACCCGCTAATTGACAAAGTTAATATTTGTCATGGTCTTAAACTTACAATATTAATTGAGTGCTAAAATGAGTAATTTGTTATGAGTGACTGTGACAAAATGGTCAGAATTGGATTGAACATGACAAGCACTTTATTAAAAACGTGCCCTTTCTGCATTCATCCTAGAGGGAAAGGGGCACTTACTCACTTGTTTGTTTGACGTTGACCTCGAGCACTGCCTCTGCAGTTGTGATCTTGCCAGTGTCTGTGTCGGTGCCCGTGCAGATGTAGCGTCCAGCAGCGCTGGGCTGGGTGTTGGGGATGGTCAGCACACCATTGACCTGCTGGGTGCCCGGGGGCAGATCAGCCTGCCGCGACCAGAACAACGTCACACGCTCACCACCTGGCTCTGCGTTACATTCCAGGCGAGCTGTCTCACCAGCGATGACTATATACTTGGTCTGACGTACAATAATGGTGACTTGTGCCCTGTCTCCTGATAAAGATTCAAAATCTTAGCACAAGGTAGTCATGCTGTCTGTTTTTATTGTTACAAAGTAAAGGTTAAGCAGTAAAATGTAAAGTGCTCACAATGTTTTGCAATGTTTTAAAATAGACTTGAGAAGAAAACTACCCTAACATATGGCACACATGTTTTACAAAACACAATTATTTTCAATTTCAGCCCTAATATCATAACAATAAAATTGTTCAATTTTGTGAAAAAGTTTCATAATGAATGGGTGAAAAATGGGACTTCTAGAGTGTTTGAAAGGTTTTACTATAGCAACANTGGATTAAACATGACAAGCACTTTATTCGAAACGTGCCATTTCTGCATTTATCCTAGAGGAAAGGGGCACTAACTCACTTGTTTGTTTGACGTTGACCTCGAGCACCGCCTCTGCAGTTGAGATCTTGCCAGAGTCTGTGTCGGTGCCCGAGCAGATGTAGCGTCCAGCAGCGCTGGGCTGGGTGTTGGGGATGGTCAGCACACCATTGACCTGCGTGGTGCCCGGGGGCAGACCCGCCTGCCGCGACCAGAACAACGTCACACGCTCACCACCTGGCTCTGCGTAACATTCCAGGCGAGCTGTCTCACCAGCGATGACTACATACTTGGTCTGACGTACAATAATGGTGACTTGTGCCCTGTCTCCTGATAAAGATTCAAAATCTTAGCACAAGGTAGTCATGCTGTCTTTTTTTATTGTTACAAAGTAAAGGTTAAGCAGTAGAATGTTAAGTGCTCAAAAGGTTTTGCAATGTTTTAAAATAGACTTGTAAAGAAAACTGCCCTAACACATGGCAGACATTTTTTTACAAAACATAATTATTTCAATTTCAGCCCTAATATCATAAAAATAAAATTGTTTAATTTTGTGAGAAAGTTTCATAATAAATGTGTAAAAAATGTGACTTCTAGAGTGTTTGAAAGGTTTTACTATAGCAACATAAGTAAAATTGCCCCGTCTTAAGGTGGCCATAGAAAAATCATTATAAATGTTTTGAGCATGTTTCATGAAGATTGGAAAACAAATATGACTTCTAGAGTGTTCACAAGCTTTATGTTTGACCTAGTGATGTATTTTTTTAATTTAAGATATTATTGGGACAACATATGTTTGTTCTGGTCAAGTTTCATGACAATTGGAGACTAAATGTGGCCTCTAGAGTGTTCTCAAGCTTTTGCTGTAATATGACCTAGTGACCTAGTATTTGTTCCCATATGACCCAGTTTCTAACTGGGCGGAGATATCATCAGGACAAATGTTCTGACCATGTTTCATGAGGATTGGGCAATAAATGTGGCCTCTACTTTGACCATTATAAAAAAAATAATCTGACCTCGTGGCCTAGTTTTTGACCCCACATGAGCCAGCTCCAAACTCAGCTAAGATATCACGGGGAAAAATGTTCTAACCAAATTTCATTAAGATTGGGAAATAAATGCAGCCTTTAGAATGTTCACAAGGTAAATGTTGAGGAAGCACAACCAACGGAGGACAAAAAGCTCGCCATGAGCATGATGTGCTCACATGACTTGGAAAATGGAGTCACTTGATACAAATGAAGAGGTTCAAATGCAAGTTACCAGTCTATAGACGTTACCTGGTTTAACATAAAGTTTGGTCAAAATTTCTGTCCGTCCATGCTCATTGGTTGCCTTACAGTAGTAGTCTGACTCGTCATAGAGCTGGGCCCTGGGTATGGAGAGGACTCCCCCACTGATCCGGGCCTCGGGGTTGAGGCTCCTTCCACCCCCTCGGTACCACTCCACCTTGGGGCTGGGGCTGCCACTCACTATACACTCAAACCGTACAGGGGACCCCTCANGGTAAACATGGGTACAAACATTGACATGTATACCTGACAGGATATACATCTGTGGGTGAACATGGGTATAAACAGTGACATGTATACAGGACAGGATATACATCTGTGGGTAAACATGGGTAGAACAGTGACATGTATAACTGACAGGATATACATCTGTGGGTAAACATGGGGAGAAACATTGACATGTATACCTGACAGGATATACAT
Organism: Dreissena rostriformis; assembly: GCA_007657795.1. Classification (NCBI taxonomy): domain Eukaryota; kingdom Metazoa; phylum Mollusca; class Bivalvia; order Myida; family Dreissenidae; genus Dreissena; species Dreissena rostriformis. The sequence goes on along the minus strand of VMBQ01000567.1, from coordinate 219,904 downwards.
ATGTGGGTGAACATGGGTAGAAACAGTGACATGTATACAGGACAGGATATACATCTGTGGGTGAACATGGGTAGAAACATTGACATGTATACCTGAAGGATATACATCTGTGGGTAAACATGGGTACAAACATGGACATGTATACCTGACAGGATATACATCTGTGGGTAAACATGGGTACAAACATTGACATGTATACCTGCCCATTAACATGGAAAAACATCTGTGGGGAAATATTGCACATTTTAGCTGGAGATAAAGATAAATATAAAGGTACTGTATTCTGCAGGGAAACTTGCAAAGTTCAATTTGAAATATATTTATATATTACAAGGTACACTGCAAGAAAATACATCGAATTTTTACTAGATATACACCTGAGAATACACAATAAACAATGTACACTAAAAGGCTTTCAAGAAAAGTGAATTGAGGAACAATGTACATTGGATGTGATTCTATTTAGCCATGTAACTGTTTCCATATATATAAACCTATGTATTTAAGCTNACAATAAACAATGTACACTAAGAGGCTTTCAAGAAAAGTGAATTGAGGAGCATGTACATTGGATGTGATTCTATTTAGCCATGTAACTGTTTCCATATATATAAACCTATGTATTTAAGCTCCATTGCATCGAGAGCCTAAAGCTTATTTGAAACGCTTTCAAGTCCGTTTCCTGGGACTTGAACCAGTACTAGGTGTATTTAGGGGAGATCAAAAGAACGCTCCCACTGTAGGGATCGAACCTGTGACCTCCCAATCGCTAGGTGGACACCATATCCACTACACCACGGCGACCAGTATTTTCCATATTGAGACAGTACCTCTCCAGGTGGACTGCTGATCACGGTGCAGACAAGCCTTGCAGACTGACCCTCCTCTATCTCTACCCGCGTCTGGTCTATACGCACCTGCAGTGGCGTCTGACCTGTAACAGCACAATCACCATTGTCAGCAGGACCGATTGCAGGGGTATATCATGGACATGTTACTCAAAAGGCCAGTTTTTGCCTCTATTATATAATGTATGTGACACCTACTCGACACACTAAAAAATAATATTATTATATATATATATTTGATAGAGAATTTTTTGTTTTCAGAGAAGTTGGTTTTCCGTTATAATTTAAATATTTTTTATTCAAAATGATGTTTGTACTTATTAATATCATAGCCACACGCTTACCACCTTTGCACTGCTTTACCTCCAATAACTCTCAATNCGTCTGACCTGTAACAGCACAATCACCATTGTCAGCAGGACCGATTGCAGGGGTATATCATGGACATGTTACTCAAAAGGCCATCTTTTGCCTCTATTATATAATGTATGTGACACCTACTCGACACACAAAATAATAATATTATTATATATTTATATTTGATAGAGAATTTTTTGTTTTCAGAGAAGTTGGTTGTCCGTTATAATTTGATTATTTTTTATTCAAAATGATGTTTGTACTTATTAATATCATAGCCACACGCTTACCATCTTTGCACTGCTTTACCTCCAATAACTCTCAATTCCACCTCTCTCTTGGCGTTGCCATGACGATTGGTAGCCGTGCAACGGTACCGGCCAGTGTCCTCCAGTTTCACATTGCGGATGGTCATGCTGTACCTGGATCCTACAGTGGCCCTGTCAGGGAGCTGACGAGTGTCCAGACGACTCCAGACCACATTGAACGGACCTTCACCACTCACTTGGCACTGGGTGACATACGAGGCAGGAATAAGTAGACTTTTCATGGTAATCGGCTTACAATTGGTATCCTTAGCAAGTTAAATATGTTTTATATATTAACTTTAAATAAATTCTCTATCCAATTTAAGATTTGTAGGCTATAACTGTTTTTAAAAAACCGTGGTAATGCCCATCCGGCGCAGTCCATAAAATACATTGACGTTCATTATCTAACGTCCCCTGCAAAAAATGGTGTCATTCGGGTGTTTTAACATAACATAAACAACAATCAGTCATGGATGCTGAAGTTAAAAGAACTTATAAATATGATGTAGACGCAACAGCTGGAAGTAAGATCTGTGATCAAGTTTAACTAAAGTCTATGTTTTTCTGGATCATCTTACGTACAGGAATCTGAGTATAAAATAGGTATGACAAAATAACACGTAATATGAAGTAAATACACTGATGCTTAAGTTCTGTATAGAACAATATGTTTATGTGTTACACTTGTACTATCTATGCACATTACGACCCAGGTATCCGTTGTAAATGACTTACCTGGAAGATGACAGTGGAACCCTCTGGTTCGTCGAGCCTGAGAGGCGTTACCACGACAGCCGGGCGCCTGTCCTGTTCCACAAGGCGACATGATCCCCCTGGCTGACTGGGGTTGCCCACGTAACCATCAGCACACCTGGGGCATGAGCAACGAAATGTACATATTGGCATACTCACTCATTCTACGAGAAACCATGAGATAAAAGCAAATCCATTATTAAAACAAATAATGTTTCATATATTAAAACATTAAGTTAATTTTTGAATTTAACACAATACCTTTTGTACTTTCAACATAGAAGATTATGAATTTGAATATGTGAGCTATGAGCAAGAGTTCGGACTGGAGACTTACTGTGCGCACTGGCGGCCGGTGTAGCCCACGGGACAGCGGTCACATGTCACCTGTCTGTCCTCAGCCAGCACACAGGTCGGGAAATACCTGCAATAACAATACATAAGCTGAATCATGGCTCAAAACATATCAGCATAATGTTAACCTTATTACATTGAAACATAATATTATAGTACGTATGTACAATTTTAGTTTAAACCTATTTATTTTAGCTCCATTGAATCGAAAGCCTGAGGCTTAATCAAACGCTCTCGAGTCTATTTCCTGGAACTAGAACCACAACTTGGTGTCTTTGGGGGAGATCAAAGGAACGCTCCCAGTGGGGATCGAACCCGTGACCTCCTGATTGCTAGGAGGACACCATATCCACTACGCCTCAGCGAACGCTATCTACACTTTGAGGTGATGTTTGAGTTTCACAATGGAATGAGCGAAGATCTGTGAAAAACACTCATGAAAAAGCAAACTCACTGGTTGGGAGCTGTTGTCAAAGGGCAAGGACATGGGCGACAGTCGGTTGGTGTTTCTGATGTCGCATCACCATAGTAACCAGCTGCACAGCGGTCACATCTGTCACCTTCAGTGTTGTGTTGGCAATTCTGAGAACCAAATAAGGATTGAGAATTGACATCAAAACCTATTAGTATTAAAAGTATTGTATAAATGTTAAAGCTTTATTTTGCTGTTGAATTAAAAATGTTGGCATTTTGCCAGGATTATTTTATTAAGTTACACCAGTAAATATTTTGAAAGGTTGACTGCCTCGAAATCGGGAGTTTCCATAACTTACATTCTGTAGTATACAGTATATTTCGAACTCTATATATGTTAAGATTATCCAACGCAATTGCTTTTATCCTCCTAAAGTTTCATCAATTACAAGATTACTAGATTCAGCCACATCCATATTTTAGAATTTATGAAACATTTATGAAAAAACTTGAGTCATTTATCTATTTATTTTTATTTAGAAAAATCTGTCAAAAATGGTGGTAAAACTTGAGCAAAAATTGTTACAAGTTGTGTAAATGCTTATGATTTTGATTTTTTTTTTAAATTTTAAACAGTATGTTGGAGTTTATTAGAAGATTAATTTAATGCTTTACATGTATATCAAAATAAATACAAAAGTTTAGTGTTTTCCTGTTAAAATGATGACTGAACTAACGATGAGAAAGATACTAAAATATCAGGAGTAGCATACCAGACATCTGCCTGACACGGGGTCACAGGAGTTGGCATGTTTGTTGCAGTTGCATCGCACACAGCGGCCCAGGCCATCGCGCCCTTCCGAGATGCGCAGGTAGCCATCTGAACACCGCTGACAGGAGAGCCCGGTGTAGTCCTCGGGACATCTACAGTCCTCCACCATTGGGGCCCCACCCAGACCTGCAGCACCAACATGCCAACCAACATCACACAGGGACCATATACACACACATTTCTTCAACTAATCCTTCATCAACCATTCATCACTCAAATATGCACTTTGACGCGTTTGCAGTCCCTTAGAAAATCAAATTTAATGTGAGACCTTTCTTACTACATTCAAGTTATAAAGTCTTCATTTTCAACTCTAAGCTACTGATGAGCAGAAAACAACATAAAACCTGAACAGAATATAAGTTACCCGCAGGCTGTTCTGGTTTTATGCTGTTTGCATTAGCCATTTTCACTTTGCTTCTGAGCGGGAAAGGTTTAAGAATGATATTTATAGTTCACATTGTGATGAGCAGTAAATGTATGTATCATGTAGCTGAAAATGAATAACTAAAACAAATCATGTCTATAACAGTGATGGTATCATAGACAGGTCAATAACCTGTTGCTGTTGGTATAGCTGTATCCATGCTGACATCTCTCAATGTTACCGATGCCATCTTCTGGTGGTATGTAGCCCTAATGAGTATCCCCTCCACATTTGAAAGCAGGGTCATGAACGTCTCACGGGTTGGTGCCGTATTTGTGCGCAAGTCGTTAAAAGAGCTCTGTTAACAAAAATAACAAAAAACGAACATAATACCAAGGTAATTGTTTTTATGCATTGCAATTCAGCTCATTGATATCTATACGCCCATGAAGTTTCATGTATAAATCTTTTGGCGTATCTGAGATATAGCCCGGAAAAGTTACATCATACAAAAAACAACAAAGGGCAATAACTCTTATTTAAGAAAGTGGATGGTTATGGTTCTTGTGCATGGTACTTTTTCCCACTGATAAATAGTCACCCATTAAGTTTCATGTTGAAACCTTGTATCCTATCTGAGATATAGCCCTGAAAAATTACATCAAACAAAAAACAACAAAGGGCAATAACTCTTATTAAAGAAAGTGAAGGCTTATGGTTCTTAAGCATTACACTTCTCCGCATTGATATCAATACACCCATGAAGTTTCATGTTGAAGTCTTGTATGGTATCTGAGATAAAGCCCTTAAAAGTTACCTCATACAAAAAACTAAGGGTAATAACTCTTATTTAAGAAAGTGAAGGGTAATTTTTCTTGTGCAAGGTACTTCTCATTGATATCTATACACCCATTAAGTTTCATGTTGATATCTTATATAGTTTCTGAGATATAGCCCTTAAAAGTTTTGTGACAGACCTATGGACTGACTGATGGACGGACAGACAATGCTATATCCTTCTGCCTCTGGCAATATTCTTCATATAAATCATATCTGATTTGATTCAGAAAAGGAAAGTTCAAACTACTTTGTTGGATGTTGATATCATACACTGTCCCATGAGCCCCCCCCCCCNGTGTTCTACCGGCCACCAGCGCAGGCTCAAACAGGTAGTAGATACGCAAGGACTGGCCAGCACTCTGAAATGTAACAAAACCAGATGATATGGCATTATTGGAATGAACTAAAACTAGTATGGTTGATATACATTATTGAAGTGAACCAACATATATATTGATGGTTGATATAAATAATTGAAGTAAACCAACAAATATATTGATGTTTGATACAAATAATTGAAGTGAACCAACAAATATATTGATGATTGCTATAAATAATTGAAGTGAACCAACAAAGTATATTGATGGTTGATATAAATAATTGAAGTGAACCAACATATATATTGATGATTGCTATAAATAATTGAAGTGAACCAACATATATATTGATGATTGCTATAAATAATTGAAGTGAACCAACAGAAATGATGGTTGATATAAATAATTGAAGTGAACCAACAAATATTTTGATGGGTTGATATAAATAATTCAAAAGAACTAACAAATATATTGATCTCATATGATTTCCTGATGTAAGAGAGAAATACAGAATGTAAATGCAATGCCACTTTCTTCACTATCTCAGTAGAAAAGTCGTCTATTGTATGTAATAACTAGGGTAACTGACATTTTGTTAATTGTTCAGGATTTCATATTTTCTGAAATACACTTTGAGCACTTACGTTATTTTTAACATTCAAAATATTTCAGTGTTGAAATTATGGTAACTTCTCCTTTCTTAATTATTTATTGTTCTTAAAAAGACATCTCAATACTGAGTTTTGTTTTGTTTTTTCAAATTTTATTATAATACTTATTAGAAAATTGGAATACGGAAAAATATTCATTATTTAACTAAAACAGATTTTTGCTTCTGCTAAAAATTCTNCTGAATTGAAAACTATCCACTAAATCTGATTATAAAAGATATCAAAACTTTAGCAATACATATTTAAAGAAATACACAGTATTCTCTATGCTGAAATAGTAGTATACGATTAAAATTTGAATGTGTGTGCAATACGTCTGAGCACTGGTTTAATACATTAATAAAATACAAGCACTGGGTCTATACATTTTGGATTTAGTAATCTTGACGGCGATATTCCCCACAGCATTCAATTAAAGAAAGCCCATAAACTGCAATAGAAACTCTATGCTATACTGCTTAATTGAACGTAGAACATGCAGAGGAAATTGCAAGAGGACACCCATACTTGAAACGAAAATAATACTTTGTAACTGAGGTATATGAATGTATACTGTGTTCTTTTTCTGTATCTAAATGTGTGCCATTTGGTCACTTTTATCAATTAAAGGAACTTGAAGTTATGATAAAAAATATACCCTGCTGATGCAATTGCAGTTTCACTTTGTTTATATTTTGAAAGTCAGTTTTTTGTTTGGCGATAATTTGCGACGTTGAAAGGTCAATACATAATACCTTACCCACCTAAGTTATACAATATAACTAACAATGAAACTCCAGAAACGCAATCACGAGGTAATTGTTTGTGTATCCACTGCAACATTTGATGCAAGGTTCATGCAAACACGCCAAAGGGTATTGTAGATATGGACAAAAACGTAATAAAGACAGAGTAACTGACTGAATGACGGAGTGGCGAACGGACTAAGCGCTTTCCTATCATCCCCCTCCCTTACCGCTTGGCAGTGGTAGATTAAACAAGTAAGTTATTAACTTAACCCAGGGCAAAATTGTCTGTTGCAAATTATATATGTTTGGTTCAACGTTTTAACCTCATAAAATAATGAATTCACACAATTCAAGTGTTTCTTTCAACATAGTGTGTTCGACTAGCACGCGAGCAACATAATAATAAGTGTTCGTAGTGTTAATTATAAGGCTTCGTATTGTTTATCTGCTGCAGTAACAATTGGGTTACTGTTTAAATATTAATAGGGACAATGCTTTGATAAAATAAAATAAAATGCATGGTTACGACCACCGCAAAAAATTGCACACAGTTGGNTTTGTTGTCTTTAAAACATTAAAATGAGTGCCAATTTGTCACGCTGATGCAGAAACATATTGCTGTAGATAATTGAATTGTGAATGGACACTTATGAATTACTAATCACTAATTTTCATAATCAATAAAATTAACATATTTGGTACTAATGGACATCATTCAGTTGATCCTGAAATATTGACACAAAAAAGCGCAAATGCATTAATCAGAACTTATTGTTTCCTTACTAAGATCACTTCATTAATTATCGGGTGAAACCATAGTCTATTAACCGTTCACATACCTATAACCCAAATAACACAAATGTAACGGTCCAGTGACTTCTCACATTCATCTGCCAGGTTTTATGGCCGTTATCAGGTTGTAAAACACATATTTGATGTGTCACCGGGTTTACAAAAATAGGTTTATTTCTAATAAAAATGAAAGTGTCCAAAAATCTAGAGTCATTAATTAATGGGGGAAAATTTATTTTGGCTTAAAAAGAGGTGTACCAAAATTTAGTGTGTCCGAAAACTTTGAGTAATCCACATACCCCCTCTCTATAGTAGCTAGAGCTGCTACATTGGTTGGTGATTCCCGAGCAGAAGCAGGCAAGGCAGCCCTGGGAGTTGTCCATCTCCAGGTAGAAGTGACCCTCTCGGCACCGAGCACAGTCACGGCCTTGCACATAGGGCTGCAACGGGCAAATTGGTTTTAACATATTTTATTTTGGAATGCATATACATATATTAAATACACAGTTATATGTGGATTGACATGGAAGCTAAACTAAGTCTATTGTAAGTCGTTCCACAAAGGGGTAAATTGAAAGGCTTTACACAGGTAAGAGAAGGATGCTGCTTAATTGGTTACTATAAAAGAATTATGTTTAAAGCCTGTATTACGCTCAAAATAAACGAAAAATTCGTAAACTGTTTCATACAATAAAATTAACCCATAAATAATCAGTAATCCTTATTCAGTGTTTTTTTTTTATAGCAATAGCCAGATTTCCACACTAGATGTCGTCTGATAACATAGATTTAACAAGATACAAAATGCTATTTTTTATTTGTTTGTGGTACAATATATTCAACACGTGTTCATGTACCAATTAAGTGTTCGTGTGTCGTATCAATAGATATCGTTGCAGGGAATTAAAATGGAATATATTGTGACACAAAAATGAAAAAGAGCATTTTGTAACTGGTTAAATCTATGTTACCAGACGACATCTAGCGTTGAAATTCTGGCTATTGCTGTAAGGAACACTGATTATTAATGGGGTTACTTTATTTTATGGAAAATTTAAAGAAATTTTCGTGTATTGTTTAGCATTATAGTGGCTTTAAGGTTAGTCTCCATTTGTATGAGCCAATCCACTGCTCTACTGCAAAGACACAGATGGAGAGTGTGTGTATGTTTACCTTGCACTGGCACTGCTTGGAGGCCTGGTCACACTCTGTGTTGGGCACAGTGCCCCTCTGATCACAGTCACACAGGATACCCTGCTTGCAGTAGTCTCCAACCTTCAGGGGATTACCTGTGTATCCAGCGAGACACCTGCAAACAAGCAACACACACACTAGGGCAACACTCATCACCATCATCACAAATGTAATAACACTTTAAAGGGACTTTTTCACGTTTTGATAAATTGACAAAATTGAAAGAAAAAAAATCAGATCTGAACATTTTTGTTGTAGTTATGATATTTGCGATGAAACAGTAATACTGAACATTAACCATGCTCTAAAATATACATTATATGCCTCTTTTGACGATTGAAAAACTTGAAAATTATAAAGCATTAAAAACACGAAATGATTGAATAATTTGGAGAGTTCTGTTGTTATCGTTATATTTTGTGACATTTTGACTTTTACTCCATTGGTCAGTGGTTCCAGCCCCGATGTGCATTACTTTTTTTTTTCTTTCTTTAATTTTATTCTTGTTTTTTACTGTAGCTAGTTAGTTCGGATGTGTACATTTATCAATTTAAAGCATTCAATGACAAACTTCCAAACATGCCAAAATCTGTGAACAAGTCCTTTTAATATTTTACTGCTGCAAACTTCTTTCAGGCAACAACATTCATGACTGTAAAATAAGTTCTTTTGCAGTCACTATACAATTATTGGTATCTATTTGCGCTGTGTATGGTTAAGATGAGAGTAGTGTAGTGGGTGAAGGTGTTACGTTTCACAGTTGAGGCCGGTATGTCCCGCGGGGCAGGCTGTACACCGCACACCTCCACGCTGGGCAGGCAGGTCGGGCCGGATCAACTCGCATGAAGGACTGAATCTGCAATAAACAGTTAAAATCTTTCAAATTTATAAAAGAACAAATAGCAACATTATAAGATTGTCTGAAATATGTATCATCATTCGGAATATGTAATATCATTTGGAATATGTAACATTATTTGGACTATGTAACATCATGCTTTGCTGCCATTTCGGTGAATGTGGGTCAAACATCATTGGCAGTGATGTTTTTGTTATTTTTATGTGTTAAGGGTAAAAAAAGATGCAAATCACCAAAGCGACATGTACAATCTCTTAAAGTCCATAGAAGATTACTAGATTAGCATTGCATACATCTAGTTCATTTAGCAGGGCTTAGAAAAACATCAATTATCTTTAAATATATTCCTTCATGATATTTAAAAAAATATATGTTGGCAATATGGAACATGAACCATGAAACTGTTAGTTACTCCTTGATCTGTTAAAACAGAATGCCTATTGAAATCAAACATTATTTTTTTGATGCAGATATTTTTCATTTTTATACCATTAACTTAAAACTCTTGGTTAACCACCCTCAGTCGACATTCATTATCAATTAATTATACCATTAACTTGATCTCATTTAAAGTCATAAAACTGAATAAACCAATACACAAACTTGTATACTGTAAGATGTCAATTTTCCATTGCAACACATCTAACACTAATTATTGGTGACACAATTGTTAACAAAGGCATTTGTGCAAAGATCATAACGGGGCATAGGTGCACTTAGTGATTAATTTGCTACAAACATCAATTTGTGAAAATCAAAGTTGTTTCCCTTACGAAAATTTAGGCCCTGCGGCAACTATTAGCGGCTAAGTTGCCAACAGCTAGAATTAAAACATCATGACAATTGTCATGTTTTACGCAAAAAATTCTCACTTCACTTTTATTTTTAGAAAGATTATTACACTAGTTTGTTCAATTCACACAGTGAGATTTACCAAAAAAGAACAGAACAGAACAGAAAGGACAGTATATTCAGACTTATACATACGTACATCGTCTCTACAATAACAAGGGCTGTTTGTAAAACATGCATGCCCCCTATATGAGCTATAAGTTGTAGTAGCAGCCATTGTGTGAATACGTTTTTTGTCACTGTGAACAACGGCAGCGATGGTGGTGGTGGTGGTGGTGGTGGTGGTGGTGGTGGTGGTGGTGGCGGTGGTGCCGGTGG
>VMBQ01000567.1:137144-209039 GCA_007657795.1 Dreissena rostriformis | reverse complement strand
TGTGTGTTGTGGTGGTGTTGGTGGTCTTGGTGCTGGTGTTGGTTTTGGTCGTGGTGGTCTTGGTGTTGGTGGGGGTCGTGGTGATGACGCTGGTGGTGGTGATGTTGGTGTCGATGGTGTTGGTGGTGCTGATGTTGGTGGTGGTGGTGATGGTGCTGATGGTGGTGGTGGTGGTGGTGCTGGTGCTGGTGCTGGTGGTGCTGGTGCTGGTGGTGGTGTTGGTGTGCCAAAATATAGTAATTGTAACCAAATCAATTTTACAATATTATATATAATACATGTGTGTGTTAATTCAATGAAATTCCAAATTTAACAGAGCTTACTGATTGGGAGCCTCTGTCAGTGGACATGGGCACTTCTGACAGTCAGCGCGTGTTCCTCGTTTGGCGTCGCCATAGTAACCAACAGCACACCGCTCACAGTTGTCTCCCGCAGTATTGTGCTGGCAGTTCTGGGAAACACAGACACACAAAACATATGGGCCGCGCTCTGTGAAAAGGGGGTTTAATGCATGTGCGTAAAGTGCTGTCCCAGATAAGACTGTGCAGTCCGCACAGGCTAATTAGGGACGAAACTTTCCGCTTTCATGGTATTTTTTGTTTCAAAGAAATATCCTCTAAGCGAAAATATAGCTTAGGCGAAAAGTGTCGTCCCTGATTTTCCTGTGCGGACTGCACAGGCTTATCTGGGACGATACTTGAGGCACATGCATTAAACACCCTTTTCATAGATCGAGGCTCATATCATAATGTCTTCTGCAAAGTTAACCCTTTGCATGCTGGGAAATTTGTCGTCTGCTAAAATGTCGTCTGCTGAATTTCGAAAATTAGCATTTTTTCTAAGACCACTATCAGAATAGCAAACAGTTTGGATCCTGTTGAGACGCCACGTTGTGTGGCGTCTCATCTGGATCCAAACTGTTTGCAAAGGCCTTCAAAATCCGGTTCCAGCGCTCAAAGGGTTAACAAGTCTGAGTGAAACTGGGTGGTTTAATAAACAAACATTCAATTTATATTAACTTCTGTAAATGAAAACCAAAAGTCATCTCATACACGCCTTTAATGATTTTTACACAAGCATTGATTACCATGGTCGTTTGATTAATGTTTATAATTGCCTGAAGTCCAAACCTTCGATTACAGTTTATAATTTTCTGAAGTCTAAACATTTTTCTGTTTTTTTTTTGTATCATGACATGGCATTTGTGTATGTCTCTGTTTGTGTGTGTGAACTGTATGATTGTGCCTATATAATGGAATGCATGGATTTTATTTTCTTCTATTATATCAACCAAGTTGAATTGTTAAAAAAACTCTATTGTATACTAAAAAAATAACATGTAAACTAATGATACAATTTGTAATATATGGAGGTGAATAAACGATATAAATTCATATTTTTTTTTTAATTGCTTACCCTGCATGTGCCATCCTCTGGGTTGCAGTCTGACGAGTGTCCGTTACAGGTGCAGAGCACACAGAGCCCCAGGTAGATGCCACCCCCTGACCTTGTGAAGCCCACATCACAGTCCTCACAGGACAGCCCCTTGTAGCCCACTGGGCAGCGACACTGCTCCACGGAGTAGGCGCGCTCCTGCTGAGTCACCCGGTCCTCCGCTATGTCCAACGATACATCACGTAACCTGGCAACACACAGTCAATCAAGTCAATAATTTTAAGTTTAATTTTATCATATTGTTGGCAAAATTCTATATTTTTAGAAATAAGTATCAAAACAGCATACCCAATATTAATTATTTTAATACATATCTTTAAAATAGGCTCAAAATTGAGGAGATAATTGCTTTCAATAAATATAAAATAGAAACTTTTATAACAATTTGGAACAGTTTTTTAACATAAATCATTAAAACTGTAGTCAAAATATGCATTTTAAGCTTCGATCTGTTTGTTAAAATTATGTTTATTGTTACTCTCTCATGTTATACGCTGGACAGATATGTTTGTGTTATTTTTATTCTTTTGTTGTTGTATTTTTGTATTGATATTACTACATTATTGTAACTCTATTGTTTTTTAAGTCAATAAATATATATGTGGCGCGTTCTGAGAAAACTGGGCAAAATGCATGTGCGTAAAGTGTCCTCCCAGATTAGCCTGTGCAGTCCGCACAGGCTAATCAGGGACGACACTTTCCGCTTGAACTGGATTTGCTAAGAAGAGACATCATTTAAACGAAAAATTCCATAAAAGCGGAAATTGTCGTCCCTGATTAGCCTGTGCGGACGGCACAGGCTAATTTGGGATGACAATTTACGCACAAGCATTTTTCCCAGTTTTCTCAGAACACGACACATATGTTCATATTTCAGAGAATATAAATCAGAAAGTTGGCACATTTTATATACTTTTTTCACTAGGCCAGCTGTTTGTGTTGGTTGGTTGTTGTTGTTTTCCATGTCATTTAGTGAAGTTCATAATAATTTAATAAAACATGAATTTAGATATTTTGAATTTGTTCTCTCTAATTCTGCCTCAACTGTATGCGATATAGAGAATAACAAATTACTTCCTGATCGTTTTGTGATATATTAACTGAGAATAAAATAACAGTGAGGCGTTATTTCATGTTTGCTGAGCCTGATATATTATAAAACAATCAGGCAGTTACCTGTTATTCTCTTAATTATTCCACTCATCCCCCTTTTACAAGAAATAATTTACTTCATGGTTCAGTCTTTGTGTTATGACCTTCCTCCAAAAACTGACTCATGTAACAACTTCCTGTTGACGTGATACACAAAAAAATATTAAGCAGCTTTATATCTGGCAGATATCAATGTGGTGGTATGATAAGCCCATATATAGAAGCCATAACACAGTATTATGTGAAGTTGGAATAAGACATCAATTTGGGAATAAATTGTGTTTTTTCAACAGTGCATAATATGCAGTTTTACATGTTGTATTTATTTAGTTTGACAAATTATAAATAAAAAATAGATACTTACATATATAATAGCATCATTTAAATTGATTTTACTATTAAACTGGATTTGTTATTGATTTTTTTAAAATCCTCATTAAATGAAACTGTGGCCATGCGGCGCATGATCAAAGTTTAAAAATACAGTTAAAAAGATAAAACTACAATCACTGTAAATGAAAAAGACAGGGAAAATTGCTTATTAAGCATGAAGTATTGATAAAATATAACAAGAATAAATTCAGAGAATGAAATGAATAGTTTTGTTTGAGAAAATCACCAAAATGATGTCCATTCCCAGTTTGATGTCTTATTCCAAATTCACATAATACAGTGTTCCATGTGTTGGTGACTACATGCAAGTGGGGGCCACTTACCCTGCCGGCTCCTGGCCCCTGTTGTAGCGCGCCTGTATCAGGATGTACTTAAGGTCAGCCAGGGCCATCAGCAGGTGCTCTCGAGTTGCAGGCTGACCGTCCACTCGGAACCAGTTTTGCTGCAATAACCAGTCACATGTACATGTACATAGAATACTTGAAAACCAGTCACATGTACATAGGATACTTTACAACCAGTCACATGTACATAGGAAACTTTAAAACCAGTCACATGCCCATATAATACTTGAAAACCAGTCACATGTACATAGGATACTTGACAACCAGTCACACGTACATAGGATACTTGACAACCAGTCACATGTACATATGATACTTGACAACCAGTCACATGTACATGGGATACTTGACAACCTGTCACATGAACATAGGATACTTGACAACAAGTCACATGTACATAGGATACTTGACAACCAGTCACATGTCCATAGGATACTTCACAACCAGTCACATGTACATAGGATACTTGACAACCAGTCACATGTACATAGGATATTTGACAACCAGTCACATGTACATAGGATACTTGACAACCAGTCACACGTACATAGGATACTTGACAACAAGTCACATGTACATAGGATACTTGACAACCAGTCACATGTACATATGATGCTTGACAACCAGTCACATGTACATAGGATACTTGACAACCAGTCACATGCATATAGGATACTTGGCTCCCAGTCACATGTACATAGATAGGATATGTGTATCATCATGTATCAGTTTTCATATTGCTATGTAGAATATATACTTATGGTCCTTATTCCTAACATTTTTTTCTCAAAGCCATCTATAATTATAATTATAAAGGTTCATTTGAGTATCTTCAATACCTGCAGAGTCATGATTCACACAAGAAATGGTCTATACAAAAATTAGGAAAGGGCAAACCCAACAAAAATACTGAAAACAAAGTTGTGGTTCTTGTACTCTTCACTTCCCCTTAAAGTTCTCTTTCAGTATATGAATTTGTTTTTAAAATCCTGTCAATACTTCCTGGATTATTCTCCACACAAGCAGTGGGCTGGACTGACGGACAGAAGGATCCCTGATGCAATTTATAAACCCTCCGTTCAGGGGCACAAAAAAGATGCGATACTACGAATTTGTAATTTGGCAAAGATGTGTTACTGCAAACACATTTTCCAAGTCAATCATTCAGTCCATATTGAATTTCAATGCATATGACAAATCCACATTTAACCCTTTGCATGCTGGGAAATTTGTCGTCTGCTAAAATGTTGTCTGCTAAATTTCTAAAATTAGCATTTTCTTTGATTTAAAAAAAATAAATACTTTCAGAATAGCAAACAGTTTGGATCCTGATGAGACGCCACGTTCTGTGGCGTCTCATCTGGATCCAAACTGTTTGCAAAGGCCTTCAAAATCCGGTTCCAGCGCTCAAAGGGTTCAATGATTTTTTCACAGCTTTTTAATAAAGACCTCAAACCTCTCGTCTGTCAGGTACCTGGCAAGTTTGTTAGTTCCATAAACAAGGACTGTGCCTAAGGCTCAAATTAAGAAACTGTAAATGATAAATAGAGAACATTATGGGAGTTTGGGATAAAGATCAAGTTTATCATGCGAGGCTTGCCGAGCGCTACCATGATTTGTGCCGAGCATGAGAAACTTGATCTTTATCCAAAACTCACAGAATATTCTATTTATCCTATTCTTTCTTCCCTTTTTCCATTACTTATAATCAAATATCGCATGTTTAGACAATTTTGTTCGTCGGTAATTGACAAAAACAGATTTTCCAATTTTGGGAAAAACCCACAAATGATCTTAAAATAGAAATAGTATAAAGCTCAAGTTTATACGATCGTTGTTATACTATCGATTTTTATTCGGTAATAGGATAAAGTCTGAGACTTGTGTTTGGCTTCTACGTTTTGTAATAACAAATAATTCAAGTCCATGGGATTTGATAAGTGTAAGATAAGTAAAACAATCAGTTGTTGATAACCTTATTTTCAAAAGATGTAATACTACAAAACATGCAGTAGTATGAACAAGTCAATTTCTCCCTTTACAAATCATGGTATCACAATTTTAAACTCTTTTCAATAGAGGTTGGTAGTATGAATTGTAAAATCACGTAAACCTTAAACAATGATTACCGTAGATGTTAAATGCATTTTCATCTCAATGAAATCATTTCATTGAAATGGTTTAGACATTAATTGGACTATAAACTATATCTTTACAAACAAACTGCACTTAATTACAATAAATGTTCAAAAATCCATGACAGGGAATATGCTTAAATTTATTTGCAATACAATTTAAATTCATGTTTAGATTGAATAAAATAGTTCTTTTTACCATATAAACATTTTTATTTGATAACACAGAGACACAAAATGATATTACACAGTAAAGGACCTCCATACAGATAGCGCAGAGCAGTTCATGCTATGAGGTAAAAACATGTTGGTACATAGCCATTGATTATTGTGATATAACATGAACACATCTGGGCCCGTATTCTGGTACATAGCCATTGATTATTGTGATATAACATGAACACAGCTGGGCCCGTATTCTGGTACATAGCCATTGATTATTGTGATATAACATGAACACAGCTGGGCCCGTATTCTGGTACATAGCCATTGATTATTGTGATATAACATGAACACACCTGGGCCCGTATTCTGGTACATAGCCATTGATTATTGTGATATAACATGAACACACCTGGGCCCGTATTCTGGTACATAGCCATTGATTATTGTGATATAACATGAACACACCTGGGCCCGTATTCTGGTACATAGCCATTGATTATTGTGATATAACATGAACACATCTAGCCCGTATTCTGGTACATAGCCATTGATTAATGTGATATAACATGAACACATCTAGCCCGTATTCTGGTACATAGCCATTGATTATTGTGATATAACATGAACACATCTGGGCCCGTATTCTGGTACATAGCCATTGATTATTGTGATATAACATGAACACATCTGGGCCCGTATTCTGACCAACACAATCTTAGACTTGAGAATAAAAAATATTCTTAGACTTTTAAAAAAAGTCTGCACGTTTGCATATACACTGACTTCATATGGTGCTTATGCCATAAAAATCTTGTTCTCATTAAAGAATTATATATTTATAGGTGTTAACTACCATGCTTGACTTCACTTTTAAGTAGTTTTATAACATTACAGTTTCAAGAATATTCTTAATTTTAAAACTCAAGTCTAAGAATCGGTTGGTGAATACGGGCCCTGACTGCTTGTATTCAGTACATCTGGTGTGTGACTACATGGTGAATACGGGCCCTGACTGCGTGTATTCAGTACATCTGGTGTGTGACTAATACGGGCCCTGACTGCTTGTATTCAGTACATCTGGTGTGTGACTACATGCTCACCTCATACATCATGATGGCCACAGACACTGGTCTGCCCGCCTGAGCGTTCACCTGGCCACGGTGTAGAAGGTCAATGTCGTTACCCTGGAAACACACACCCACAATACACTGGAGGAAAGCAGAACGACGAGTGATTACATTTATATACACTATTCTTTAAAAGTATCTGTTTTGGATGGAGAACTGCAAAGAAAATCCTTTTTTATGATAAGTGGGGTTAGTACACGGTGAAATTTAAATAAATAAAAAAGTTAGCATTCACACCTTATTATCTTGACACTGTTTGGAAAGCTTTTGAATCAAACATTTTGCTTTAATAATTTACTCTTTTTGTTTTTACAAATAAACTATCAGCCTTTGGATAACAATGACCAGAATTCATAATGTGTTCACTCACTGATATCTTCACTATGGGCTCAGAGGCTGTGGATCGGAAATTGAGAGTGAATCGAAGAGCACCTCCGTACGCGTGCACTTTATCTCCCAGGAAGACTGAGGGCAGGGACCAGTAGAGGGTGTCGTTCTCTGCCGGGCCCCGGTATGTGACCTCCCTGGTGGTCCTGTCCACAGACAGCTGCTGGTTAGCTAGTGGCACGGCCAACATGTCCGTTATCTGCACCCCTGACGAGTCTCGGCTGAAGGATACACTGACCTGGAAAATAAGCTTTACTGCATACACCATCTGACAGTGATACACACATCACAATTTATATCGGTATCCTTCTCTGGTTCCAACTATTTTTTTAAGCATTTTTTCTAAATAATTTGCTTCAATAGTATAACACATCCATATGATAGTTCAATTGAAATGTTCATGGATATGGTTTCCGCCTAGCGATCGGGAGGTCATGGGTTCGATCCCCACTGTGGAAGCGTTCTTCAGATCTCCCACATAGACACCAAGTACTGGTTCTAGTCCCAGGAAATGGACTCGAGAGCGTTTCAAATAAGCCTAAGGCTTTCCATGCAATCAAGCTAAAATAAATAGGTTTAAACTAATTGAAATGTTATTTGTGTGTGGCCGTATCACTGACCTGTGCGCGGTGCCATGACGTGCTCTGACAGTCCTCGGACACGCCCATACAGAAGCACTTGACGCAGCCCAGCTCATAGCTGGAGCTCAGATAGAATGAGTTTGCCTTGCATCGGTCACATAGCACTCCATCCACATTTTTCTGAAGAAACAATCACAATCATAGAATCTGTATATACATGCACATCATGACATATCATTGGCAAACACAATTGCTACAATTGTATACTACAGAAGCCTTTGGTCATTTGCATCACCTTAAATTGTGTATCTTAATATCTTTATAACAGCAATTCGTGGGCTCCACGCAAGACTATCATAACTCACTATATAATATATAGTGAGTTACGATAGTCTTGTGTGGCGCCCACGAATTTGACATTCACCAACAGCAAGAATAAGATATGAGCCTCGCTCTGTGAAAAGGGGGTTTAATGCATGTGCGTAAAGTGTTGTCCCAGATTAGCCTGTGCAGTCCACACAGTCTAATCAGGTACGACACTTTCCGCCTAAACTGGATTTTCGTCAAAAAGAGTCTTCCTTTGAACGTAAAATACAATAAAAGCGTCAAGTGTCATCTCTGATTAGCCTGTGCGAACTGCAAAGACAAATCTGGGACGACGCTTGACGCACATGCATTAAACCCCCTTTTCTCAGAGGGTATCTCATATATATTATATATCTTCATGTTTACAAATAGACTGAAAGTACAGATTGTCATTTCTTGTTCTGCAGTTAGAAGTACTACCCATACCTTGCATATACAGTTGCCAGTGAGAGGGTTGGGCTGGGTAGATAAACTGCCTCGCAGGTCACACTTATCATCTGTAACAGACATACCCGCACATTCAAGTCATACTTTGTTTTTAAAAAACATAGTTTGCTATGACCATTAAGTATATAGTCAATCGTGCACCACTTTATTTAAACAAATCAATAAATTATCAAACAAAAGTAATCTATCCCATTGTGTCCACTATCCCTACAGCCCATGTAAGGGTTATTTATTGTGCCTTCAGCCCATGAAAGGGCTGTTCCAAACGTGGAAGAACATGGTGTGTCTTTTTCAGTTACTCTTTCTTCGTTACCCTAATCATCACCAACACTTAAATCAACATCCTCAGTCAGTTGAAGGCGTCGTTCGTTGTCTCGTTGACCAGTCCTTGTCCGTTGTCTCGTTGTCACTTGTTAATCAGTCTCATTTTTTTGTACAAGGCATTTAGAATCATTTTTCACCAATTATTAGTAAAAACATAATTGTTAATTGCATTAAAAATTAAAATAGAGCATGCATCTTGGATTCAAACCTGCGGCTCAGCCAGAACAAACGCTTATTTTCCATGATGTATCGCCCTATAATTAACCACTGCACTACCAAAACCACATGAGAAATTACATTCCTAATTGTTATAAAAACAATTTGTTGTGATTAACAAGACAAATGGGTACAGTTTATGGTTTTTTAATGTGGCTACTTTAAGGCCAGCCAATGTCTCTTGGTGTGACTTACCTTGCTTCTTCTTGCAGGTGCTTCCAGGGGTCAGTGGGTTGCCAATGTAGCCTGGAGCGCAGACCTCACAACGGCGGCCGTCGTAGCCGACAGGACAGGCAGCACATCTCACCTCTCTGTCCGTGTCCAAGAAACACGTACGGCTGAACCTGCATACAATACAGCATTTAAGTGGGAATGCAGAAATATAGAACAGTGAGTATTCAGTTAATGTTGCAAACATATATGTAAGATGTTTCATTATCATTATAATAATAGTATAAAACACATCAATGATACAAAGATACCAGCTGGCTATGTGATTGAAAGTTTTTATCTGATTTTAGGGAAAGGGCCTGGCCTTTTTTGAGGAGAAAAAAATAGCGAGAAACACCTGATTTTGGGGGAAAAATAAGAAAGGCATTAAAAATCCATTCAACATATTTAACTGTTTTAAAACTTAATTCAAGACAACAGATAATTTAATTATGCAATATTTTTCTATTTTTCTACATTGGATCAGTTAAACTTATAGAATTAAATGTTCCCCCCCCCCAAAAAAAAAAAACACATTTTTTTTTTATCTAATTTTTGGGTGAAATTTCTGACAGGGGAAAAATATGTTTAGGGGAAAGGGCCAATATTCGGCTGGTCTTTTAGAAGGAAAAAAACCCTGGATTGACAGTGCAGACATACTGATTGGGCGCCTCTGTGAGTGGACAAGGGCAAGGCCTGCAGTCGTTAGGTGTCCCACCTCTGGCATCACCATAGTAACCGTCCTGGCACAGCTGGCAGTTGGGGCCCATTGTGTTGTGTCTGCAGTTCTACAATAACATTTAATTGTCTCAGTATCCTAACTTTCAGGTAGAAAAGCAATATTTATTTAATTTGATTTAATTTTGATCAGCAATACTTTAAGTTTCATTTGCAAAGTATCTGAAGCAAAATTATACAGAAACCCAAAATTAACATGTAATGTTAAACAATTCATGTAGCGCTACCCATGTAATTCTGACTTTTCAATCCCATATTACCATAATGCCATTTAGGAAAAATGATTCATAAAAACATTTACTCCTCCACGATTTCTCTTTAAACATGATTAGATTAAGCACACTTTTTCTTAAAATTACAATGACTTGCTCAAACCTTTAATTGTTAAAGTTTCCCAAGCTTTAACTGAACAAAATATGTGAACAAAATAAACAACATCATCTTCAAAACAATAACATGACTCAAAAAAATAAGGGATTTAAGACAATTAATATTTTAACCGAATTAAGCATTTTTGAGAATTTATTTTGTATGCTCAGCGACTCACAAGGCACTGTCCAGTGTAGGGATCACAGTCATTGGAGTGACCATTGCAGTTGCACGCCACACACTGACCCAGGTAGGGGCCGCTCTTAACACGTGTGAACCCATCAGCACAGGTCTGGAAAATCCATCGGCATCGTTTTGATGATCATTAAGTTGCTATTACAAACACACTGAATGTCATAAAAGAATGAAAATATGGACTATATGGAAAATATAAAATATACACTTATAATGCATAAAAACATGAAATTTGGTAAATATGGCCATCAAGTACGACAGGTAAGTGGTCAGTAAGGTCGCATATGTGGCTTGTGAATGCCAGTACCGTACCTGACAGGACAGGCCTGTGTAGCCTGTGGGACAGGTGCACTCCTCCACCAGGTACGCCTGACCCAGCGCCGTGGGAACCTTCACTGCAGTCGTCAAGGAAACACCTCCGATCCTGCATAGAGAAACCACATGGCACATGCAATCATCAGTATCCAACATTGACTGATTTTCCTGTACTTTAAGACCTTTGTAAAACTACCATTCAAACATTGCAAACATTTAGCCGCGGGATACATAAATCATATGAACATACTACAGATCTGTGAATCTAGTTAACCCTTTGCATGCTGGGATATTTGTCGTCTGCTAAAATGTTGTCTGCTAAATTTCTAAAATTAGCATTTTCTTTGATTTTTTTTCAAAGAATACTATCATAATAGCAAACAGTTTGGATCCTGATGAGACGCCACGTTCTGTGGCGTCTCATCTGGATCCAAACTGTTTGCAAAGGCCTTCAAAATCCGGTTCCAGCGCTCAAAGGGTTAAGTCAAGCTGCCTAAGAAAACCATGGTCACTTGAACCCAATCCCTGTATTGTAGGTGAGTGTTGGACCCACCTGCTTGTGGTCTGCTGCCTGTCATATTTGCCACGTATGAGAATGTACTCCACATCAGCCAGCGCCATCATGAGGTCTGCACGGTCAGCATACTGGGAGTCAACAGGTGTGTCACCTCGACGCTCGACCTTGTCCGACCTCTCCCAGGCACCCTGCAACACAGGCAACAACACATACATGCAGCACACCAACAGATAATTCAGATGTTAGCCAATAATTTTAAAGTGTGCAACACTAGTCTCATTTACATTTTTGATTCATATGAACACTGTCATTTGTGAGCAGTTAACATTTTACCAAACAGATACCTTACAGAAGTCTGGGAGAGTTCTCTGGTTCCATTAGCTTCACTGACAGAAAGTGATGTGTAAAAAACAAACATATTCATTATTCCTATAGAAATATTGATGTATGCATATTCACAATGTGGGTGTGTGTGTGTGTGTGTGTGTGTGCGTGTGCGTGTGTGTGTGAGTGTGTGTTTGTATGTACGTATTTATGTATGTACATACGTATGTAGTATGTATGTATATATATATATGCTATGTACAAAGCTGCCATTATACTCACCTCGATGAGTTGTACAGATATGGAAGTCTGAACACCTGGCTTAGGTACAGTCTTGGATCTGTGGAACAGCGTGATTCCGTTACCCTGGTAACAAAGAATGCAATCTGTAGCCCACAATATACAGATATCTATGACAAGAGGGTCATCAGGCCCTAAGGCGCTCACCTGAGACCCGAAGGAACTAAACTATTCTGAGAAGATGGAGTTCAAAATAATAAAAGTACTTTATGGAACATAAAAATTATCATTAGGTTCACAGGAGGAAATTTGCTCGCCCCTGGACACCATGTTCTTCAAAGCACCGGAACCATTTTCAAACTAACTCAAGATATCATAAGAACATATATTCTCAGCATGTTTCATTAAGATTGAACTAAAATGTGACTTATAGAGAGTTCACAATGTTTCACTACAGCCATTAAAAGAAAACTGCCACCCACCTGAGGGCCTTGTTTTTTAACAAACCAGAACTATTTTCAGACTCACCTTGCAATGATATTTCCAATTAAAACAACTATCAACCCTGTTTAAAACACAAATCACACCAAAACTACCAACCTCATCAATAAACTGTGTGCCATAAAAATGTGTTTTCCACTCTTCTCAGTCTGAAGGTCTTTGATGTGAATTCCCAGCTAGGGCCTATTTCTAGGGACTAGGGGAATTTAAGCTGCAAGTCTGTTACACAATCATTGCCATTTTAAAAGGCTTCAATGAATACTATTGTACCAGAACAATGCAGGCACAGTCAATAGAGTATTAATTAGTTGCTGATAAGCAGGTGGCTGAATGGGTTCAATTTGAGAGATAGAGTGGATTCCTGACAAGCCATGCATTCATGATTGGAGGTCAAACACAATTCAAGTTATGAACAGTTGTTTCTCCCCTAAGTAATTTTCTGGGAAATAAATATTACTGAGAATATTTAATAAAGGGTATTCAGATGGCATTGTTGCAGTTCATCCCCCACTAGAGTGTTCACAAGGTTTCTCTATGGTCATATAAGGAAAACTGCCCCACCCCCTGGCGGCTATGTTTTTTTTACCGATCGGGACCATTTTCGAACTAGTCTGAGATATGAATAAAAGCAATGTTTTACCAAGTTACATGATGATTGGGCAAATAATATGACTTCAAGAGTGTTCACAAGCTTTTTTTACTACCCTCTGGCAGCCATGTTTTTCAATGGACCGAAACCATTTTCGAACTTAACTCTTGTACCTAGGAAACAAATGTTCTGACCAAATTTCATAAAAATTAAGCCAATAATATGACTTCTAGAGTGTTCACATGTTTTCACTATATACATAAAGAGAAAACTGCTCCACCCACTGGTGGCCATGTTTTTCAAATGATCATGACCATTTTCGAACTCGTCCAAGATATGCACAAAACCATTGTTTTGACCAAATTTCATAATGATTAGGCAAAAAATGTGACTTCTAGAGTGTTCACAAGCTTTTTTTACTATGTAAATATAAGGAAAATGACCNCCCCCCCCCTGGCGGCCATGTTTTTTTACCGATCCAAACCATTTTCAAACTCAACCGTTGCATCCAGAAAACAAATGTTCTCACCAAATTTCATGAAGATTGGACCAAAAATGTAACTTCTAGAAAGTTCACATGTTTTCACTATATACATAATAGAGAAAACTGCCCCGCCCCCTGGCGGCCATGTTTTTTCACCGATCTGTACCATTTTCGAACTCGTCCGAAATATCAATAAAACCAAAGTTTTTACCAAGTTTAATAAGGATTGGGCAAAAATTGTGACTTCTAGAGAGTTCACAGGGTTTTTCTATAGCCATAAAAGGAAAACTGCCCCGCCCCCTCGTGGCCATGTTTTCCAACGGACTGGAACCATTTTTGAACTCAACCAACATATCATTAAGACAAACATTTTGACAAAGTAACATGAAGATTGGGCATCAAATGTGACTTCTACAGTGTTCACAAGGTTTTTCATTTTTTTTTGACAAAGGGGCCTAGTTTTGAACCCAGCATGACCCAGTTTTGAACTCGGTCAAAGTATCATTGGGACAAATCTTCTGACCAAGTTTCATGAAGATCGGATAAGAAATGTGGCCTCTAAGTGTTCACAAGGCAAAATGTTGATGACGGACGCACGACGGACGATGGACAAAAGGCGATCCCAAAAGCTCACCATGAGCCCATGAGCACAACGTGCTCAGGTGAGCTAAAAAACAATCATTTTTTAATAAAACCAAACAGATTTGAAACTATTTTCTTATGAACTTAAGGCTATAAGGTTACAATACACTACAAGAGTGTGAGGTCCGTCAGGTAACAGTATCAGTAGTCCCTGACAGCGTCTTATGAACAGATCTCAAGCAGGTTCCTACCTTGATTACGACGTCCACATCACTGACTCTGAACTCCTCTCTGCCCCCAATCTCATAGAAGATTGTGTACTTCAACTCACCACCATAGCTCGTCAACTGAAAAACATCCAAAAATTTGCAAGAAAAAGTCAAAATTAAATAGCTAGGAAATACAGCAAACATTATCAATGAATACCAACTGATTTTATGGAGAGAAAAAACAAAAACAATAAGAACTTAAATTATTTATAATTTAGTTATCTGATTAGAAAATCTACTATAATCAATGTGAGATGTGAGTGAGCCTTACCCTGTCACCAAGGAACTCTCTGGGTAGTTTCCAGTAGTACCTGCCAGCGGGCAGGTTGCGTGTGATGTCCAGCACCTCATGCTCCCCAGTAGGGAGGCGGTAGTTTACCAGCGTGTTGTCTATCGGCTCAGTCCTGCCTCCAGCCACATCCTCCTTCACAAACTGTAGCCTGTTTACCAGCGATATCTACAACACATACAAGACACAAATGATGACCATGTTTAAAATTGTTGACCTTAATTGTGTACATGATATAAAAAATGAGTGCACAAAGCACTTGTAAAAAACATTGTAAACTGAGTTTTAACCATATATGTGATTTGTGTCTCAAATCATGCATACACATGAGTACAGCACACTTCTAGATTCTACTGTACTTCAAGTACTGTGGTTACCCTGGAGACAAGATTCTACTGTAATGTAAGTACTGTGGTTACCCTAGAGACAAGATTCTACTGTACTGTAAGTACTGTGGTTACCCTGGAGACTAGATTCTACTGTACTGTAAGTACTGTGGTTTCCCTGGAGACTAGATTCTATTGTACTGTAAGTACTGTGGTAACCATGGATACTAGATTCTATTGTACTGTAAGTACTGTGGTTACCCTGGAGACGTTGAGCTCACTGCTGAAGCACTGGATGGTGTGTCCAAAGCAGAAGCAGCGAAGACACTGCTCTGATCTGTCGGCAAGGGAGTTGAAAAATGGTGGACTGCAAATACCAGGCTGACCTGCGAATATAAACAGACAAACTTACAATGTGGATAGAAAAAGGGCTCAGCAAGTGCCTTACCTGCAACCTATGTGACCTAGTTATATCAGGGGTTTGCTGGCTAGCTTACCTTCAAATCCAGCACAGGGCATCCCTGCGTTACCTTATTTAAAATAGCAGCAGCAACATTTTGTCTTCTGATACATACCTTGATTTCAATAAAGTATGTTGCCTACTTTCAAACATCATGTCATTGCGTATCTGTCTGTGTATATAACAAGCCTTCTTTAATCTACTAATACAATATTAAAGAATACCTGACCCTCACATTCAGATTTAAACCATATGATTACCTACAACACCTGCATCCTCCCTTTTGTGTCTGACGATAGTTTGATGATCCCCTCTGGAGTACTGTCCTGAAAGGGCTACTGGTTTTCTGTGCAATTTATATGGCGTTGATAACTTTAAAAACTCGTCACTGTTTTCTGCTCTTCCACCTTCAATGTACCTTTTCCTACTAGCATAGAATACTTCCTGTACAGTCAAATCCTGGTTGCTTCCCTTGCCAGGCAGAATAACCTCCCTTCCAGTAATAATTGCATCAGCACCACTGTACAACAGCTCCCTGTATGCACCTGGATCATCTTGCTGATACCCCGACAATGTGTGAGCATTATGAGCTGTCAGCTCACTGGGCACCGGCACCATGATCATGAATGTATCTGAACCAACTGTTCCCTTAACAACAACACCGTCATCTACTCTCATGGCTTCATATCTTATATGGCAATCACCCCCTATATCCATCTCCAGTTTTTCATGGAGTCCAAGATTAAATGTTCTGGCAGGAGAATGGACGTGAGTTGCATCAGAGTATTCCTTGTTCAGGTCCTGCTTGCTCAGGTCTCCCCTTCTCATGTCCAGCAGTGTCTCTGTACTTATAAGTGTAGCTTCAGGTACATTTTTGCTCTCTAAATATACAACCTTAACTTTTGTTGATGTAGATGTGTTATAATTCTGCTTGTCATTTTTTGTCACAGCAGGTGTGGCACTATGTATTTCATCAGGAAGTATATCAGCTCTGCTAGAACAAAAGATGACAGTGCCTTCTTTATCCAAGTTAGATGATAAATAACCTTTTGGACAGCTTTTCTCCAAACCCATTTCAATTACTCGAACACTTGGCTCAGTGCGGTAAGTATTCATGTCCTGAACAGTCACACTTATTGGCTCCAGCTGGCCAAGTTTCAGAACATTGAAATCACTTTGACTGACTGAGTGTTCCAGACCTCCAAGATGAATATAGAGTCTGTCGTGTGCTCTAGTCGTCTCATCATGCTTCTCTTGTCTCATGGACTGTCTCACAAACACCTTACTTGACTCTGTCTCTAGGACTTGTATATTTAAAACATTTCTATTGTTCTCAGGGCATCTGAATTTCAACAGCCTATCTTGAGCTTCTACATTATAAATACTTTTACAGTTTTCCAGAAATCCTAACTCCACATCAGCGTTAGATGAATTTGTATTTACAAATTCAGATTTTCCGACCAAAAATAATTTTTCAATAACCATATCAGACTTATTTAGCTGTGTATGGAGTCTTGTTGTTGAAACATTGTCTACTGATATTTTTAACATATTGCTTTCTTCTGCTTCCTGTTTGATACCAATATTCAACATAGTTGTAGTCAAACCATCTACAGATTTTGTAGTGTCTACAGGCAGTGCAGTGGGTTTTGATGGCATCACATGGTCTACATATCGAGTTTCAACAATTATTTCACCTCTGATTTGTTTATTAGAAAGAAAATCTGACTTTTGTTCTGTTAAAACTAGATTTCTGTCTGATTGAAATCGTTCAAGAAGAGATTGACTAGCTGCTGATTTTGTTGCCATTTCTGAGAAATTGTGATCTTCATTATTTAACACAGGTAATTCATTAACATTCTGTACATCTGCTTTATAATTTTCTCTTGCAGGGGAAAAACCACTTATTACTATTTGTTCTTCATTCCCAATGTTAGGAAAGTTGTGATTTATTGTTGCCTTTTTACATTCAACACGTGTTCCTTCAATGTTGATATCTAAGTTACTTTCACATTGCACTGTAAACCCTATTTCAACAACAGTTTTTCTTGTTTCATCTCCTGACCCACCCATTTGTATTGTCTTCTTGTCACTTGTGTTAATATGTTTCCTGATATTTTTAACAATATCAACATGCTGTCTACTGTTGAATGCCTCGGGTACATGGGATCCAATATGTAGAAGGATGCTCTCTTCCTGCTGCTCTGCCGGCGTCCTGTCTTGTTGATATGTACTGATATAGGCATCGCTCTCATCTCTCCCAATATAACTGATTTGGACAGATGTACTTCTATTGCCACAGGAAATTTCCATCATGTTTCCAATAATTGCAACATTCTGACTCTCATTAACATGACAAGACTCATTAGCAAATCTTATATGCACATCATTTCTTTCATCAATATTAACATGACCTGCTTGTTTTATTAAAAACATATCATATTTATTATCTTGCTCATATTTAGAGCTAGGAACATGAAAATCATTTGCTTCAACTTGGTCCAATTCTTCTTTCTGAGCAATTCTATCCATTACACTGTGTGAACCTTCATCTGGTTGATAAATTGGTCCTTCATCTGGTTGATAAATTGGTCCTTCATCTGGTTGATAAATTGGTCCTTCATCTGGTTGATTAATTGGTCCTTCATCTGGTTGATTAATTGGTCCTTCATCTGGTTGATTAACTGGTCCTTCATCTGGTTGATAAATTGGTCCTTCATCTGGTTGATAAATTGAGCCTAGTTTCCTTTTGGTAGCACTGCTAGTTGTACTTTCAGCCTCTTCAATCTGTCCCAATGTTTGAGTGTCTACAGGTGGTATGGTTGAAACGCGGCTTTCAACCATTCCACACTGAATTGTAGTTTTTCCAGAAGATGTGGATGCATGAAGCCTATGCTCACAACCGTGTCTTATACCAAACATAAACCCCAACTGGTCATCAGATGTTAAATGTACCTTTTCTGAAATAATAGGATCTTGCGTTGACATTTCACTTTGGGAAAAAATTGTGTAAATGTCTGTTTTGTTTTTACTGACATGTTTAGGTATTCCCCCAACATATAGTTCGATATTGTTCTGATTACCTGGAGACTGCATACCACCTTGAATGTAATAGTCAGTCTGTACAATCTCCAGGTGAGTTGGACTGCCACCAACATAGGAAATGTAAACTGCAGAATTTCCACACATACAAGCTAAAGTAGAACCATTGAAAGTGATATCAACACTTTTATCACAACTGCCACCCACATCTATATCTACAAATTGTTCAAGTTCATTATGAACACTTACATTTTTGGACCCAACAATCTGTAGAATATCTCCAAAGATTGGTGCCATTGTTTCCATCTCTACATTTTTCACTATAACTGAAGCCATTTCATCTCGTTCAGGGTATTTACGCTGCACATGATTGTCAGCGTGGAGTGTAGCTGGGCGTTCTGCTATGATGTGAATGTTATCATTTTCATTACCAGACTTTGAATTTTCTTTTTCTGTTTCATTCAAATAGTGAAATGGTTTGTTATGCATGTCCAAGTTTCTATTTTCAGGATGGCCACAAATAATTTTAACTGAATTATCTTTTCTTATGGAATATATATAATCTATACATTGCCTGTTTATGCCTATGATACGAGGAAGCTTTGTCAGTCGGTAGGATCCTGAACTTTTAAAAACTGTATCGTCTAGTGTGAGAGTGCTTGTGTCATGTAACAATACAGTTTTAACTGCAATTTGATTGATATAATCAGGTATTTTACCAACAACTACTGTCAAATCATTTTCTGGAAGACTGGGAAATAGTTCTGTTCCAGCTTCTAACCAAGTGTCAGTCTCAATAATCTGAAAGGCAGCTGGTCCAATCCCTATGTATGTTATGTTCACTGTTACCGTGTCACATAGTAGACTCAATGTGGAATCCTTCACATTAATCTCCATACTTCTTTCACAGACATCATCTAGTCCTACATGAATGACCTTCCCTTCATTGTGTGTTACATCAACTGTTGTTGATCCAATGATTTCTATAATATCGCCATAAATACTTTTCAAATCTGCATTATGAATACTTTTCGACATCTCATTTTCTGCTACTGGAATATTTTTTGATAAAACAAAATCTGATTTTATTATTTTGGTTAATACGTTTTCCAAAACAACTTTTGGGCCATCATTTTCTTTAGGAAAATCGAAATGATCCAAAATCCCCCACTGTTCATGGGCCTGTTGCTTATGATGAGGAATCCATTCAGGTTGCATGTCCCCCCTTGGAAGGCCTTCAGTGTCTGAGTGTGCTTCAAGAGCTACCTGTACCGATGGATGATCCTCAATTATTTTCTTATTATGTCCAAGATGACCAGGCAAATAATGTGCAGAAGCTGCATCCAGACCAGAATGTGCCTTCAAAACAGCGTCATTAGTTAAGCTGCTGCTGGACTTCTTTTTGATAGTATTTGATAACTTATTTCTCTTCTTCATGGGAACTGAACCCATCATATAGACCGGTTCTGTTGCTTTTTTAATCTGTGTAAAATGGCTAGAAATGTCATCATCTCCAGTTTTCCACATATAATTATCTGACTCACTGCCATTTTCACATTTCAATATCTTTTCCTGAAGCCTGTTTCCTAAAACTAAATGACCAGCACACTCAGAACTCAAACCAATGTGTATGATTTGTTTCTCTGTTTCAAACCTGTTCCTCTTCCTGCCTCCTATTTCAATCTTCCTCCTCAGCAAGTTGGACATACCAGGGGTGACCCCTTGTATGACCTGCTTGTGTTTGACCTCCTCCTTGCCCATATCTGGCAGCCCTCCCACATGAACAACAATCATATCATGTTCAGGTTCCGGCAATGTATCCCCACGGACGTCAACCAGGACTATCCTCCTAACTAACTCTATATCAATGTTCTCTTCTCCTATATAAGACAGGTTAACAGTATCTCCTTGTGGACATTCGGTGTGGATAGTTGATCCAACCATTGTAAGGTGAAGGTCGGTGCTGCACTGTGCTGCCATGCCAACAATCAGGGTGTGGTACTTGTTATTGAGCTCCAGGTGGGTGCTGCCCCCTATCAGAAGGAGTGTGGACCTGTCATGTAGCTGCTGGGGGAGGGCAGCTGTAAAGGCAAACACATCACAGTGCAGCTTTGTGACAATATGGATTTACACAGAACAAGTTTCATTTTTTTCTGATATACATGTATTTCGCCTTAATAGGCTTTTTCAAAGTTTGTTTTCACATATTGACTACATTTTCTTTATGTTTCTCAACAAAACAATTGTATATTGACTTCAAAAAACAAAAAAATGGATTTAGTTATATTGTCATTGCAATTAATTATGAATAAAAATGATCAGCAATTATGATTTTATAAAATGTAATGGTTGCATTTGTTATTTGGCTCCTGAATGCATTTCTGTACTCTCTGATCAAACATTTCCCAACTGAACATACTACCGACTCCTCCATATGTTGTTGAATGTTTCATGCAGCATTGTCACCACAGTCCACAATCCAGTAATGGGTATTGGTTTATAGTTAATTACCAGTATATAACCATCACAGTTTCAAAGTAGTCTACATTTTAATACATTTGGATGAGAAATAACACGCACACAACTTTCAAGCTACAAGCTGTGTATCCAACCATTTGCTATTTTTGTTATATAAAATTTAAATCTACTTTTTTTATGTGCCCTTGGCATAGAATTTGATTTTAGCTTTTTACTGTTTTAAAGTCCCTGTCAGAAAATAAGATTACTAAGCACTATACTACAGTATTCTTGGATAAATACATAGAGTAATTTCCATTTACACTCCATCCATTCCATTGTTAGCGAGTCCACAATGAAGTCAGGGCACATTCCTCACACAAGTCTCCCGACCTGATAGAGAGCCATTCTACGTAAGACATGCATCCATTGACTTCATGCTGTTTGTTCACTCTGTATGATGATGTTTCAGATATATTCCTGTCTCCCTACATGCCTGCTACATCATATGTTTGGACTTATTGTCTCTATCCTTACACGGTGTGTACAATACGTCTATGAGTGAATGTACCGGCATATCAGAACAAGAATAGTCACTTACCTTCCACAGCAGGCACCACTGTCAATACAGGTTTCTTTACATACGGTACATACATTAAGAAATTCAGTAAACATTTACCTATGTATAAACATGACATAATTTATGAAAAAAATATATTTTTATTTACTTTATTTACTTATTTTATTCAAATTATTATTAAATTTTTATTTTATTTTATTTCATACCTTTCTCATTTTGATAAGGTCTTTCAATTACCACAAAAAAAACATATTCCAATAAATTATTAGTATCTTTAAGTGACTGTGTACACATGATTCAATACGTACGTGTAACGATGACCAGTGCGTCTGGAATGGCAAAGATGGAGCCACGGTTGTTGATGGCCTCACACGTGTACGCGCCTGCATCCTCATACCTGGCATCACGCACTGTGAGCACACCCCGCCCCTCCTCGCTGACCACGGTGACCCGGTCTCCAGACGGGATGTTGCCCCAGTTGAGGCGCCACACTATGAGGGGGGTTGGCACGCCCACGGCCTCACACACAATGGTGAACATGCCTCCCAGCTCCACCTCAATCTCCGCCACTGGAGGCACGGTGATGATCGGGGCAGCTGAAACATACCGGGTACAGACCATGTGAAGAATAACCTCCCAGATATAGAGAATATTATGTGAGTTATCGGGGCAGCTGAAACATACCGGGTACAGACAATGTGAAGAATAACCTCCCAGATATAGAAAATATTATGTGAGTTTGAGATTAAGATCAAGTTTATCATGCGAGGCTTAGAACCATGGTAGCGTGAGACTTGCGATCATTGTTACACTATCGATTTTCATCTGGTAATAGGATAAAGAACCTTACGGCTTATCACATGGTTAAACTACATTAGCACACAAATAACAGGAAATTCACTCACACTGTGGATGTAGACTCCATTTAAGTCCTTGTAAAATAATATTTATTTACTACCATGTATCACCCCTTATTGGGTCAGTAAAAAGCTGTGTTACAAATTTCCAGCATTAAATGGTTCCAGCATTAAATGTAAAACCAAAAGACAGGTGAGCTACTCTGTAATTAAAGACTTCATCTTGTTTACTTATGTGAAGTCATTAATTTTTAACGTTAAAAAAATACACAGTCAGCATGTGACCTATCTTAATCAATAAAAAACAAGTATAGTGTAGGAGCTAAGATAGACAGTACTGTGAAATGTGTCGTGTTCTTAGAAAACTGGACAAAATGCATGTGCATAAATTGTCATCCCAGATTAGCCTGTGCAGTCTGCACAGGCTAATCAGGGACGACAATTTACGCTTTTATGGAATTTTTGCGTTTATTTGATGTCTCTTCTTAGCGAAAATCCAGTTAAGGCGGAAAGTGTCGTTCCTGATTAGCCTGTGCGGATTGCACAGGCTAATCTGTGACGACACTTTACGCACATGCATTATGCCCAGTTTTCTTATAACAAGACACAAATGTACATACTACATCCGATCTCATCGGATCGGTCGAGGCAGTCTATCTCCTGGTCGCACTGGTAGGCCAGGGGCACGCACTGCTCCCCGCTGACACACTGGAACTCATCGGTGCCACACGGCTCATCGGGCTGCTTGGTCTCTATAGCAACACAACACACATACATAGTTGTAGTAACAAACACACATACATATTTGTAGTAACAAACACCTTGTGTACTCTATAGCAACACAACACACATAGATAGTTGTAGTTACAAACACCTTGTGGACTCTTTAGCAACACAACACACATACATAGTTGTAGTAATAAACACCTTGTATCTCTTACATGAATCAATACATTTATCCAATTTGTGTGTAGTATAAATAGTAAGTTTGAACCTATTTATTCTAGCTCGATTGCATCGAAAGCCTACTGCTTATTTGAAACGCTCTCGAGTCCGTTTCCTGGGACTAGAACCAATACTTGGTTTCTTTAGGGGAGATCTAAAGAACGCTCCCGCTGTGGGGATCGAACCAGTGACCTCCCGATCGCTAGGCTGGCACCATATCCACTACGCAACAGCGACCATGAGTATAAGTACTATGTAAGCTTAGAAGAAGGCATACTGCAGTTTGCTTCATCAAATCCGTCATCGCAGTCTGCCTCGCCATCACATCTCCATATCTTCATGACACACTGGCCGGACGGACATTGGAACTCGTTGGGCTCACACATGTTGTTGTCTGCAAACATACACAACACCAGTAAAATTCAGCACTTACTACTTAATTTTCTTATGTTCAATTTTTATAATAAATGATATACATAACTATTTTCAACATTAATTTAGTTTGTACTGTACAAGATAGTGTTTTGTTGTTGTAAAATACTGTGTTGAAAATGTTTTGTAATATTGTGTTGAAATATAACACAATCATAATTTTATATGAATGTAAACTATGTTGAATGTATTACACTTTTATTTATGTACCCCTCAAATAGCTGTACATGAAATCATGAAATACTCTGTTTATGAAATTCATAATACTTTATAAAAAGCTTTTTATGTAATAATACTATGTACATAATAGTCTATGTTTGTATGTAATATCTTATGGATTGAATAAAGTTTTGCACTGATTATTTTCTGTTGGAACAAGGTATTAAATATTCAAGCAATGCGTGGAAGCAAACACCGACTATATAACTAGAGTATATGGTGTAACTTACTGCAATCTGGTGGTTCATCGGACCCATCGGTACAGTCCTTCTCCCCGTCACAGCGGTACTCTCGCCGGATACACTGACCGTTCTGACATACAGCCTCGTCACGAGTACACTTGCCTCCGGGTTCAGGGGTGGGAGAAGGGCCCACTGACACAGTAATCAGACACAGTCACGCGGTATACGATATAGACTGGTCTTTATGTTAATACTGACACAGTAATCAGACACAGTCACACGGTATACTATATAGACTGGTGCATGTTTATACTTCTTACCAAGACACTAGTATAATATATAGGTCTAATAATTAAATATAAACAATGATATTTGTTGATGTACTAATAATAGTAATAATAATAATATTAACAACAACAACAACAACAATACATTCATGTTTTTTCTAAGAGAATAAGAAGCAATATTTGATGCTAGATAGAGTACATACCTGCTACAACCTCCAGCCTTGCAGTTTCGGAGTACTCCCCAGGAACCCCAACCACCCGACACACATAGTCCCCAGAGTCCATTGTCTTGGCAACGGGAATCATGAGCTTGCCACCTTCTACTGCTGACTGCATTGGCAGACCCTGCAAACACCACAAGCCTGCACAATGATTCTTACCCAACGTCACTACAGAAGTCAATAAAATGTCAAGCAAACAAACCTTCAGAGGTTTAAAAATTGAATATTCGAATATACTCGAATAATGTCAAACCAATATTCGAATAACATTTCAGTATTAGTTCCCATCCTTAGTACATATATTTCTGGATCACATGTGTGTGTATGAAGATATTCAACCACGTACCCCTGTGCGGGACCACTCCACACGGGCATTAGCAGGCAATCCCGTGGCCATACAGGACAGCAGAGCCTCGGCCCCCTCACGGATACGCAGCTGACGTGGGCTCACAGAGATGGCAATAGGTGCACGCGAGGCTGAAATAGCAAACATCAGTAGGAATTATATGTCAAAAATACAATCAATATCATGTTAATGACAAAATTTAGAGTATTTAAGTGTAGAGTGTGTGTAAAGTGTGTATTTTTATAATAATAAGACATTATTTTTATTAAAATAATTGTGTGCGAGAGCAAATTTCAATTTTAAACTAAACTTAAAACGAATTTGTTTTCCATTTTCTATGACAATTGAGCGTTTTAAGTTATAAAACTGTGTACAGCGCAATTGAATATTGTTCAATAATTTTTGCGCTATAAAAATGTACTTGTATTTGTATACATACGGCATCCTCTCTCATCTGAGCCATCACTACACTCCGAGCGCCCATTACAGCGACCATCCAGACTGATGCAGGCTCGGCTCGACTCACACTGGAACTCATTCTGGGCGCAGCGTGCTGTAACACATCAACATTTGATCACATAAACACTTGAACACATCAATACTTGCATACATCAACTCCTGAATACACACTTACTGGCTGCCATTAGCTTAAACAACTATAAAAGTAGGCTACCTGAATACTAAATTCTCATACTGGTATATTAATATAATTAATTTTTATTACAGATGGCAACACATATGCAAATATTCAAATAAAACATATTTGAATATTGTTCTGCTATTAAAATACCAATGTCTTATTATATGTAAATAAGGCTTTCAGTTTTGTAAGATACGTGTCACTATTATTCCCTAATTATAAACACTCCAGGTATTTTTCGTAGTACACAGGATAGGTGTCCAAATAGATTTATTACCCTATAATTGT
Organism: Dreissena rostriformis; assembly: GCA_007657795.1. Taxonomy (NCBI): domain Eukaryota; kingdom Metazoa; phylum Mollusca; class Bivalvia; order Myida; family Dreissenidae; genus Dreissena; species Dreissena rostriformis. The sequence continues at coordinate 183,043 of VMBQ01000567.1, read as the reverse complement.
GTTGGTGTCAGTTTACAGCTTCTGTTAATCTATAAGTGCTTACTGCGAGTCTTTTATCAAGCGTATAAAGCACAATTAAAATTTTATGTTAACAATCTTTTTTTGCAATATCTTTAATCCTTTTCAAAGCGACACAATATTAATACAAGAGTGCCAAGCTGTCACAAGAAACGCCCGTTTGAAGGTTTTGAACAACAAGCGGCGAAACAAGTGTAGCATGACATCACAAGTAATGGAAGAGGGTAAAAGACACAATGGTGATTGTTTTAAACGCCCTAAGTGACCCTGTGATCTATTTTTTGATCTGGCATGGTCCATATTTTAACTTGACCTAGATATCATCTAGACACAACTTCTGACCAAATTTGGTGAAGATCGGGTGAAAACTACTTCAATAACAGAGCGAACACCATGCTAAATGCTTGAAATGCACTAAGTGACCTCGTGACCTAGTTTTTGACCCGGCATGACCCATATTTGAACTTGGCCTAGATATCATCTAGAAACCACTTCTGACCAAATTTGGTGAAGATCGGAAGAAAACTACTTTAATTAGAGACACAATATTTGGACACCATGCTAAATGCCTTAAATGCACTAAGTGACCTCGTGACCTAGTTTTTGACCCCGCATGACCCATTTTTGAGCTTGACCTAGATATCATTAAGACACAACTTTTGAACAAATTTGGTGAAGATCGGATGAAAACTACTTCAATTAGTGATCGGACACCACGCTAAATCCTTGAAATGCACTAAGTGTAATTTGTAACCTTGTTTTTGACCTGGCATGACCAATATTCGAACTTGACCTAGATATTGTCTAGATACAACTTCTGACCAAATTTGGTGAAGATCAGGTGAAAACTACTTCAATAAAAGACCGGACACCATGCTAAATGCCTGAAATGCACTAAGTGACCTCGTGACTTAGTTTTTGACATGGCATGACCCATATTTGAACTTGACCTAGATATCATTAAGACACAACTTCTGACCAAATTTGGTAAAGTCGGATGAAAACTACTTCAATTAGAGAGCGGACACCATGCTAAATCCTTGAAATGCACTAAGTGTAATTTGTAACCTAGTTTTTGACCTGGCATGACCAATATTCGAACTTGACCTAGATATTGTCGAGATACAACTTCTGACCAAGTTTGGTGAAGATCGGATGAAAATGATTTGAATTAAAACGATTTGAATTAAAGAGCGGACACTGCTATGCCGCCTGCCCGCCGCCCGCCAAGGGTGATCTTATTATACGTCCCGTTTTGAAAACGGGGGTATAATAAACAGCAGTTATGTAATGAGGATCTAATTAGTTATTATGCAATCCTAAACTTATCCCACATATAAATTGCGTACTGTTTGCTTTCCACAATTTCTCATTTTGTTATGTTGTCCTGATATATTTAAGAGTTTGTCTCTATTGCTGTTTTTTTTTTAAATTGATGTTAAAAATGCCTTCTGTACTGTTTTGTATATATATATATATATGTATTTATTATATTATACTGTATGTGAAAGTATTTTGTTGCATGTTTTTCTCATAATATATTTGTAGCATCTCTGTTTACAGTAAATAGCATAAACTTTCAAATCTTGATTACCCCGGTATACTTATATATTGAAAACCAGATGATAGAATATTGTAATACTTTAAGTACCGATTAACTACCAATCTTGGTTTGGTATTCGTATCCATCTCTAATTTTGAAACATATTTTCCTCATCTTCTATCAAATCTCATGGTGTGATGTGAGACTTACAGCAGTTGAGTTCATCCCTAGCGTCGCTGCAGTCATACACTCGGTTACAGATCTGCTCCGGTTGGATACACTTGTTGTCCACCGCACACTCCATCTCCCCTGGACGGCAACGCAGAGCTGAAATAGGGCAGCCAACATTACAGGTTGAACAACCCTCTACACCAAGTAAAATAGGGCAGTCAGCATAACAGGTTGAACAACCCTCTACATCAGGAATAGGGCAGTCAGCATGACAGGTTGAACAAACCTCTACACAAGGAATAGGGCAGTCAGCATAACAGGTTGAACAACCCTCTACACAAGGAATAGGGCAGCAATATGACACTGAGACTCTGATGTTGTCCGGTTGACAATTTACCATTACAGGACTTGCAGACGTGTGCATATTTCATTATGATGCCTCGGAATTGTACAAGCACTCTCTATAATTTCAATATACCATTTGGTTAGCATTGTTTTAAACAGGACATATCTAAATGTCAATCAGACATTGGCAATGTGTCTCTTAATTTCCAGACAACAATATTTGTGAGTATCGTAAGTTTAAGGACACACTTTTTTTCCCTCCAAAATCACTGCGTTATTACAGTTAAAATGAACTAAGGTAATAATAAAACACAAAAACAAATAATTACCTACAATATAAAAACAAAATCACATTTGCTATTAAAAATAATAAAAACTTTTGTATGTAAAAGATTTGATTGACTTTTTACGCTGAGAGTCAACTTCCTGTAAACAAAACAATAAGTAAGCGTCACAGGAATGCACAGTTACATGACAGGGCCATTCATGAATAAAGAAACAAAACAGCAACTGAAAAACAAAAGTAATCAACAACAGTATAGTGTACAGAAAACACAGCACAAAACATTTCATATCAAGAATGACAAAAGAATATAGCTCTTCACTTATGATTTATACAACACTATGTGTGTAATAAATTTTGAAGCTTAAGCTTTAAGGCATGTAGACTGATTCACTAAGTCACTAACAATCGTTTTGAATTGCTTTAAATGCCATTGGTTTCATATAGTGAGCTTTACCAACAGTAGATTCAAGGATAATCAATGAACACATGCATCTATAATGAACTTTTCTACCTGTTATAAAACTAGCCAACGTTTCAGTGTTAATATCAATGCTGAAGACCTGTGTTCAAAGACATGGTCAATGCTTGCAGCCTGTGTTCAAAGACATGGTAAATGCTTGAATTCTGAAAGCCTGATTTAAATGTTGTGGTCCCTTTGAAGGTCTGGTTTCATTGATATGGTCTCTTTGAAAAGTTGGGTTCAATGATATGGTCCCTTTGAAGGGTTGGGTTCAATGATATGGTCAATTCTGAGAGCCTGATTTAAATGGTCCCTTTGAAGGTCTGTGTTCAATGATATGGTCCCTTTGAAGGTCTGGGTTCAATGATATCATCCCTTTGAAGGTCTGGGTACAATGATATGGTCCCTTTGAAGGTCTGGGTTCAATGCTATGGTCACTAAGAAGGCCTGGGTTCAATGATATGGTCCCTTTGATGGTCTGGGTTCAATGATATGGTCACTTAGAAGGTCTGGGTTCAATGATATGATTACTTAGAAGGTCTGGGTTCAATGATATGATTACTTTGAAGGTCTGGGTTCAATGATATGATCACTTTGAAGGTCTGGGTTTAATGATATGATTACTTTGAAGGTCTGGGTTCGATGATATGATTACTTTGAAGGTCTGGGTTCAATGATATGATTACTTTGAAGGTCTGGGTTCAATAATATAGTCACTTTACAGGTCTGGGTTCAATGATATGGTCACTTAGAAGGTCTGGGTTTAATGATATGATTACTTTGAAGGTCTGGGTTCAATGATATGATCACTAAGAAGGCCTGGGTTCAATGATATGATTACTTTGAAAGTCTGTGTTCAATGATATGGTCACTTAGAAGGTCTGGGTTCAATGATATGATTACTTTGAAGGTCTCGGTTCAATGATATGATCACTAAGAAGGTCTGGGTTTAATGATATGATGCCTTTGAAGGTCTGGAATCAATGATATGATTCCTTTGAAGGTCTGGGTTCAATGATATGATTACTTTGAAGGTCTGGGTTCAATGACATGATTACTTTGAAAGTCTGGGTTCAATGATATGATCACTTTGAAGGTCTGGGTTCAATGATATGGTCACTTTGAAGGTCTGGGTTCAATGATATGGTCACTTAGAAGGTCTGGGTTCAATGATTTGATTCCTTTGAAGGTCTGGGTTTAATGATATGATTACTTTGAAGGTCTGGGTTCAATGATATGATCACTTTGAAGGTCTGGGTTCAATGATATGATCACTTTGAAGGTCTGGGTTCAATGATATTATCAAATTTGCTGACTTTGGTTCAATGACATGATCAATTTTTGAGAACTGGATGCAATGGTAGGGTCATAGCTGAAGGCTTGTGTTCAATGGCATGGGCAATTCTGAAGGCCTCGGTTCAAGCAAATGGTCAATTCTGTAGTAGCAAAGCTTTTTCTTTTCCTTTTTAATTATCATAAAATGAACGAAAAAACAACAATCTTGAGCTGTACATATAAGCATTAGAAAAACCAATGCTATAATATTGTATCTGTTTTGTTTTTTTCTTATCAAAATCAAAACCAATTTGGTTACTTTGTTTTGTCTCACTGTCGGATCTTAATTTTTATTTTTAGTTTTGAATTTCATAAGAAAAATATGAAATTTGATGGAAGTGAGCAGATCCTTAAAATGTGTAGTGACAATAGTTTAATCCTGTTTATCAAATTGCATTACAACAGAGTTAAGCTTGTTTTATATGCCAGTCTTAACCATAACTTTGAAAACAAATACACCTGCACCTGAGTTAGTGAAAACATTATCTTCAACATGGCAAGCATTGAACATCCTAACAAACACATAACACGACTGAACATCATACAAGAACAAGGTCATGTGACCTGTCATGTGACCAACATCTGAGGTGAGCCTGAACATTCCACTCACAAAAACCTCACGATCTACCGTATGGTTTGATGGAGTATTGAGAGTAGCATAAAGCCTGTACCAATAATTATATACCTTTGTAAATGCAGAAAAACATTGTGTAAGTGCATGTAACAACATTATAAGTTGCCACATCCAGTGCTCCAGCTAGGATTTAAACAGGGCAGGGGGGGCAATTTTTCAAAAGGGATATTTCGCGCGCGGTATGTAAATTGTCAAAAGGGCACTTTCGCGCGCTGTATATTGTCAAAAGGGCACTTTACTTAATTAATTGTTATAATATATCATTTCCATTAAACCATGCACAAAAAAAATGTCTACAAAGAGGAATAGGGGAATAACATTCATGACAATGTTATCAGAGATTTATAAATGATTATATGCCCCCNTTTAAAAAAAAAAAAAAAAAAAAAAAAAAAAGGGCAGGGTGGGCATGGGAAGGGCAGGGCGGAGTTCAGAACGGCAGGGCAGCGCGCCCTTCCATTTAGGCCTAGCTGGAGCACTGACATCATATATGATAAGATTACAATGCTTAATTTTTCATATAACACTACATATAAATCTTAGATTTACTACATCCTTTACTAGTAATGACACTGTATCAAAGCAACATTTGTGCCTATGACTAAACTTATCTGAGAACTCTATACAAGTTTTATGCTAATATATTCCCTTTACCAAAGCGTTCCCTAAATATGTCATGCTAGTCCCCATGTTGGCTCACATGACAACAACTTACGACAGTCTTTCTCGTCTGACTGGTCGGGGCAGTCTGGCACGGAGTCACAGTGCCTGTTCACAGACAGACAGTGACCCGTGCCACACTGAAAGTAGCCCTCCGGACAGAGCCGCCGCCGCGCTACAATTACACACAGCACATGACAGAAAGCAAAACATGTACCCCCCCCCCTCTTCCCAACGTGAACACATAACATTAATTTCATATGGTGGCCTTCAAGTCTTCACATCATTGCCTGCTAGCTAACCCTTTGCATGCTGGGTAATTTGTCGTCTGCTAAAATGTTGTCTGCTGAATTTCTAAAATTAGCATTTTCTTTGATTTTTTTCAAAGAATACTATCAGAATAGCAAACAGTTTGGATCCTGATGAGACGCCACGTTTTGTCGCGTCTCATCTGGATCCAAACTGTTTGCAAAGGCCTTCAAAATTCGGTTCCAGCACTGAAAGAGCTAATCAGTACATTTACACCTGTCTAAACCAAACCCTGTGAAAACAAAATACCTGTCAAATTCAAACAGTAAGAGATTATTTTTTTTTAGAGATCTTGACATAAATACAGAAACACTAAACATTTATAAGCAAAGCTGACGGTGACACACAGAGATACGTATAACTGGATAATGTTAAAAGACACACTTGTGTTAGGTTCAAACACAGGTGAGTACCCATAGCTATTTCAAAACCACATCACTTGAATATCCAGATACAGTTTGTACAAAACAAATACAGGAAAATTATAATATCAATACTGTGGAAAGTATGGTTCTTGTAAACTGAACTTCCCATAGAGTCTTTTCTTCTCATCTCATCTACGCCTGTGGTCCCATCTAGTCTTTTGCCATGAAACATTTTGTTTCAAACTTTATCATGGTGTAATGTTCCATTGAAATCTTAGAACAACAATGGTAAATGAAACTTACGACAGTTTGTTTCGTCAGAGCGGTCCCGGCACTCAAAGCGGCCATTACACTTGTCTGACTCCGGGACGCAGTCTCCGTTCAAACACTGGAACTCCCCGGACCGGCACGCTGCAGATAAAGACAGCCATATGATCTAGGAATTTGCACTCACATACAGCATACATAGTGACAAATCTCAAAATAACCCATTTTGTAAACACAGGATTAGTTTAAACCTATTTATTTTAGCTCTATTGCGTATAAAGCCTAAGGCTTATTTGAAACAGTTTTGAGTCCGTTTCCTGGGCCTAGCTAGAACCAGTACTTGGTGTCTTTGTGGGAGATCTAAAGAACGTTTCCTGGGTGGGGATCGAACCTGTGGTCTCCCGGTTGCTAGGTGGACACAATATCCATCATGCCATGCAACTTGAAAAACACAGGATTAGTACAATCTCCATTTGATTACAGTATTTTGATGTAAATATAATGATGCTTACGACAGGCTAACTCGTCTGATCTATCATTGCAGTCCACACGTCGATCACACCTGCGACTGAGGGGGATACAGCTGCCATCTCCACACCTGAACTGTTCACTCGTGCACACTGAAATGAACATGGTAGTAGATCAGACGCACACTAAAATGCACATGGTAGTAGATCAGACAGACGCACACTAAAATGCACATGGAAGTGGGTCAGATGAACACTAAAGTGCACACAGTAGTAGATCAGATGCAAACTAAAGGGCACATGGTAGTAGGTCAGATGCACACTACAGTGCACACAGTAGTTGGTCAGACGCACACTAAACTACACATGGTAGTAGGTCAGACGTACGCTTAAGTGCACATGGTAGTAGGTCAGACGTACACTAAAGTGCACATGGTAGTAGGTCAGACATACACTAAAGTGCACATGGTAGTAGGTCAGACATACACTAAAGTGCACACAGTAGTAGGTCAGACACACACTAAAGTGCACATGGTAGTAGGTCAGACGCACACTCAAGTGCACACAGTAGTAGGTCAGACGCACACTAAAGTGCACATGGTAGTAGGTCAGATGCACACTAAAGTGCACATGGTAGTAGGTCAGATGCACACAAAAGTGCACATGGTAGTAGGTCAGACAAACACTAAAGTGCACATGGTAGTAGGTCAGACGCACACTCAAGTGCACACAGTAGTAGGTCAGACCCACACTAAAGTGCACATGGTAGTATGTCAGACGTACACTTAAGTGCAATTGGTAGTAGGTCAGACGTACACTAAAGTGCACATGGAAGTAGGTCAGATGCACACTCAAGTGCACACAGTAGTAGGTCAGACCCACACTAAAGTGCACATGGAAGTAGGTCAGACATACACTAAAGTTTGTAGGTCAGACGTACCCTAAAAAACACATGGTAGTAGGTCAAACGTACACTAAAGTGCACATGGTAGTAGGTCAGACATACACTAAAGTGCACATGGTAGTAGGTCAGACGTACACTAAAGTGCACATGGTAGTAGGTCAGATGTACACTAAAGTGCACACAGTAGTAGGTCACACGCACACTAAAGTGCACATGGTAGTTGGTCAGACACACACTAAAGTGCACACAGTAGTAGGTCAGACACACACTAAAGAGCACATGGTAGTAGGTCAGATGCACACTAAAGTGCACATGGTAGTAGGTCAGACGCACACTTAAGTGCACATGGTAGTAGGTCAGACGTACACTAAAGTGCACATGGTAGTAGGTCAGACGTACACTAAAGTGCACATGGAAGTAGATCAGATGCACACTAAAGTGCACATGGTAGTAGGTCAGATGCACACTAAAGTGCACACAGTAGTAGGTCAGACGCACACTAAAGTGCATATGGTAGTAGGTCAGATGCACACTAAAGTGCACACTAGTAGGTCAGATGCACACTAAAGTGCACATGGTAGTTGGTCAGACGCACACTTAAGTGCACATGGTAGTAGGTCAGATGCGCAGTAAAGTGCACATGGTAGTAGGTCAGACGCACACTTAAGTGCACATGGTAGTAGGTCAGATGCACACTAAAATGCACATGGTAGTAGGTTAGACATAAACTACAACTAGACATGATCATTAAAAAGACAAGAACCCTGAGGGTCACTGAACCCCCACCTGAAAAACTGTACTTCAGAAGTATGATACTCAAGACCCTTGGTTTGCAGCTATGTTGAAAACAGGTGAATAAATTGAACAAACTTGGTAGAGGACCACTATAAAATGTTACCCTACAAATATTTACACCTCTAGGCCAATTCATTTTAGAGAAATTAATTTTCTATATAAGTCTTTATAAATACTCTTACTCCTGTGGTGTGGCCAAATTTGATCCAAGAGGCATGATTTGAAAAAAAACACACTGAGATGTCTCAGAGAAGATTAAAAAGCATATATATGTTGCTTTATATTTATTTTATAAATGTGACCTCTGGGTATTGGTCAGTTTTCAAAAAAGGGAAATGATTCAAATAAACTATGTAAAGGTGCTCTAGAATTTCGCCATTTAAGTTAAAGTAAATGGATCAGCAAGAACACTGTTGACCCCAGGGACATAATTTGAAAAATACTTATGTACAGGACTAGTTGATACCATATGCCTAACATGAAAGCCATGGGTTTCGCTGTTTCAGACCAGACGTTTTTAAAGGTTTCCCCATTGTTGAGTTATGTACATGTACAACTGATGAACCTGCGGGTGGGTCCAGTTTTGACCCCACAGGCATCATTTGAATAAACTTTGTAGATGACAACAACACAATGCTACATACCAACTAGTAAACCTCTGTGCATTTCGGTTTTAGAGATGTAGATTTTTTAAGTTTTCACTTTTAAAATCCTCTTATGGACCCTATGACCTAATATATCAATAAACCATAACAATTTGAACAATTTTCATAAAGAATCCCCATGAAACCTTCCTTTGATATTCCTTCAAATTCTGCCCAGTGGATCAAGAGGAGATATTAATTGGAGAATACGTTGACGTATGTAAGCACTGGGGCACGGACATCACATTACCCCAATAGCTCAATATAAGCGCGCTGTTATCATGTGAGCTTGAATCACATGCCTTTTGAAACATAATATATTGGACCATCAACTGCCATAGATCTCAAAGTTTGTGCCAATTTATTCTAAAACCATTCCATGAATGGAGAAGGGATAAACCAGAAAAGCCCTATTTCCCAATAAAACGCTGCTGTTGACCTTAAAGGTAAGAGCATGTCCTTGAAATTACCTACACGGCTCTTGCATTCGACATACTGTCATATGTAGGGTGTCATGTTTTTGCAAGAAAAAGTCAACTCTTCCATACAACTGGACATTTTAAAGCAGAAAAGACCTATTTATCACATAAGTGAAAAAAAATGTAGTTTGACACCTAAGTATGACTTTGACCATCAAGTTAGAAATGTGGTTCAACATCATATAGGTTAACATGCACCAATGTTTTTTTCTTAATCCTTCAATGCATGGGGAAGTAAGACTTAATGTGGCACACAATAATTAACAAGGATTCTCCTGGATACAGTTATTACTCATCATCATTATGATGAACAGATTTACCCCCCCNCATGTAGTATCTATACAGAACTACATAGAGAACATGTAGTATCTATACAGAACTACATAGAGAACATGTAGTATCTATACAGAACTACATAGAGAACATGTAGTATCTATACAGAACTACATAGAGAACATGTAGTATCTATACAGAACTACATAGAGAACATGTAGTATCTATACAGAACTACATAGAGAACATGTAGTATCTATACAGAACTACATAGAGAACATGTAGTATCTATACAGAACTACATAGAGAACATGTAGTATCTATACAGAACTACATAGAGAACATGTAGTATCTATACAGAACTACATAGAGAACATGTAGTATCTATACAGAACTACATAGAGAACATGTAGTATCTATACAGAACTACATAGAGAACATGTAGTATCTATACAGAACTACATAGAGAACATGTAGTATCTATACAGAACTACATAGAGAACATGTAGTATCTATACAGAACTACATAGAGAACATGTAGTATCTATACAGAACTACATAGAGAACATGTAGTATCTATACAGAACTACATAGAGAACATGTAGTATCTATACAGAACTACATAGAGAACATGTAGTATCTATACAGAACTACATAGAGAACATGTAGTATCTATACAGAACTACATAGAGAACATGTAGTATCTATACAGAACTACATAGAGAACATGTAGTATCTATACAGAACTACATAGAGAACATGTAGTATCTATACAGAACTACATAGAGAACATGTAGTATCTATACAGAACTACATAGAGAACATGTAGTATCTATACAGAACTACATAGAGAACATGTAGTATCTATACAGAACTACATAGAGAACATGTAGTATCTATACAGAACTACATAGAGAACATGTAGTATCTATACAGAACTACATAGAGAACATGTAGTATCTATACAGAACTACATAGAGAACATGTAGTATCTATACAGAACTACATAGAGAACATGTAGTATCTATACAGAACTACATAGAGAACATGTAGTATCTATACAGAACTACATAGAGAACATGTAGTATCTATACAGAACTACATAGAGAACATGTAGTATCTATACAGAACTACATAGAGAACATGTAGTATCTATACAGAACTACATAGAGAACATGTAGTATCTATACAGAACTACATAGAGAACATGTAGTATCTATACAGAACTACATAGAGAACATGTAGTATCTATACAGAACTACATAGAGAACATGTAGTATCTATACAGAACTACATAGAGAACATGTAGTATCTATACAGAACTACATAGAGAACATGTAGTATCTATACAGAACTACATAGAGAACATGTAGTATCTATACAGAACTACATAGAGAACATGTAGTATCTATACAGAACTACATAGAGAACATGTAGTATCTATACAGAACTACATAGAGAACATGTAGTATCTATACAGAACTACATAGAGAACATGTAGTATCTATACAGAACTACATAGAGAACATGTAGTATCTATACAGAACTACATAGAGAACATGTAGTATCTATACAGAACTACATAGAGAACATGTAGTATCTATACAGAACTACATAGAGAACATGTAGTATCTATACAGAACTACATAGAGAACATGTAGTATCTATACAGAACTACATAGAGAACATGTAGTATCTATACAGAACTACATAGAGAACATGTAGTATCTATACAGAACTACATAGAGAACATGTAGTATCTATACAGAACTACATAGAGAACATGTAGTATCTATACAGAACTACATAGAGAACATGTAGTATCTATACAGAACTACATAGAGAACATGTAGTATCTATACAGAACTACATAGAGAACATGTAGTATCTATACAGAACTACATAGAGAACATGTAGTATCTATACAGAACTACATAGAGAACATGTAGTATCTATACAGAACTACATAGAGAACATGTAGTATCTATACAGAACTACATAGAGAACATGTAGTATCTATACAGAACTACATAGAGAACATGTAGTATCTATACAGAACTACATAGAGAACATGTAGTATCTATACAGAACTACATAGAGAACATGTAGTATCTATACAGAACTACATAGAGAACATGTAGTATCTATACAGAACTACATAGAGAACATGTAGTATCTATACAGAACTACATAGAGAACATGTAGTATCTATACAGAACTACATAGAGAACATGTAGTATCTATACAGAACTACATAGAGAACATGTAGTATCTATACAGAACTACATAGAGAACATGTAGTATCTATACAGAACTACATAGAGAACATGTAGTATCTATACAGAACTACATAGAGAACATGTAGTATCTATACAGAACTACATAGAGAACATGTAGTATCTATACAGAACTACATAGAGAACATGTAGTATCTATACAGAACTACATAGAGAACATGTAGTATCTATACAGAACTACATAGAGAACATGTAGTATCTATACAGAACTACATAGAGAACATGTAGTATCTATGCTACTCACGACAGTTTTCCTCATCAAAGCCATTGGTACAGTCCCTGTTGCCATCACACTGTAGAGCCCTGTTGATGCATTCTGGGATACCTCGCACGGTCGTACACTGGAAGTCACTGGGCGGACACACAGGGGGCTCTGTAGCTTCAACATACAAGTGACCCTAGGCATTTACATCATCCCGATTAGGTGGTCAAAACATACATATATTATTCCAAACTAATTCAAAAGTAGATCACTAAATCACTTATACAGTAAGATCTTATGTTTAAACCCAGCCATCCATCAATTTCAAATCTTGAGAAGATTTGCACATTTTATGGTGCAATAAGTTTAAGAAGAATACTTTAACCCCATGTTTCCATTACCTGATATATAAATGTAATGGATAAAATGAGTAACTGTATTTCAGACCTACAATGCTGTAGGAAATGTTTGATTTTGCTACTTACGACAGCCAACTTCATCCGAGCCATCTTCGCACTGTGGTCTTCCATCACACCGCATCGCTGCCTCAACGCAATTCCCATCAGCACATGTGTACTGGTCGCCACGGCAACCTAAATGGGTTACATGCTACCATAAACACTTGGCAAACAATGCTGCAACCATTACAGCACATGAATGAGCTGTTTGCAAAATACAAAATGTTAACATTATTGTTTTAATTACAATTTGGCTATATGGTGGTGCGAAATGCATCTGTCAGTCACATATTCGTACATGTACATATATAAAACAACCACTGCTGCAAAATTGTCAATTAGTTGTTAAATTATATATAACATTAAAAAAGTGGTTATAGACTCACCACAATTTTAGATTTGTTATTAATTTAATTTAATTAGATTAATTATAAAACAAGCAAATTCGTAGAATTGATATCCCCCGCAACATATGCTTTGTTTGAGGATGGGTGCAAATCGGATAGCCGGACAGCCGGATGGACGGAGGGACAACGCCAAAACAATATCCCTCCGCCTCTGGCGGGGGATAACAAACTTGCTTACAAAGCATTAGACAGAGATCTGACATAAGTTGTTACTTCATACTGACCAACAATGTTGACCCTGACACGGTCGGTGTTGGTCTGCCCCCTGGCGTCCTGAACCAGCAGGGAGTACTCGTACTGACCGATCCTCAGTCCACGCACACGGATCACTGGTCCCTCTAGCAGGGCACCATCGTCTCCCAGCTGGCTCCACACATAGCGCACTATGGCCTTATCATCCGTGGAGCGTGAGCCATCCAGTGTGATCTCCAAGTTAGGCCTGTACCTCTCAGTGATATCGGCGCCAGCGTTAGCCACGGGAGGGTCGTCTCCTGCAGGGAAGTATAGCTAGTTACATACCTCACCTTCTACACTTAAAATTACAACAACTCACCTAAATTCATTAAAATCTTATTTATGTTTATGAATAACAAAACCGTGAGTATGTGACTCCATGGTTATGACTACTCACTGCAGCCCTCTTCGTCTGAGCGGTCCTCACACTGCGGTACCCCATCACAGCGCATACGGCCTTGCACACAGTTGCCGTCCCTGCACGTGAACTCATCCGACCTGCACGCTGAAATGTACAGGGCAGCTGGCATTGGTTGCAGTCTGCATTCACTACATCACTGAACGCTCTCAACCTTATATAAACAATTAACTTATAGCTTATTTAACTTGAGCATAGAACACTCGAAAATCCTCAGTAGCTTAACCCTTTGAGTGCTGGAACCGGATTTTGAAGGCCTTTGCAAACAGTTTGGATCCAGATGAGACGCCACAGAACGTGGCGTCTCATCAGGATCCAAACTGTTTGCTATTCTGATAGTATTCTTTGAAAAAAATCAAAGAAAATGCTAATTTTAGAAATTCAGCAGACGACATTTTAGCAGACGACAAATTTCCCAGCATGCAAAGGGTTAAACAAATCTCTAAATCCAAGCAAAACTAGAGCTTTGTCACTGAGGTGATGAATACCCCCACATGTCGCATTGACACAGAATATTTTGCATGTAAAAACGCACTAAGTGACCCCGTGACCTAGTTTTTGACTCGGCATGACCCATATTCAAACTTGACCTAGACATTATCTAGATACAACTTCTGACCAAGTTTGGTGAAGATCGGATGAAAACTACTCGAGTTAGAGAGCAGACAACCAATACGGACCGACAGACAGACAGACCAACAGACAGACAAGCTCACTCCTATATACCCCCCTAAACTTCGTTTGTGGGGGTATAACTAATATTAGTATTTAGGCTGATGACTTTTTAATTCTTTGATGATTAAACATTATATTTTCAAGTACCCAATATGGGTACCTCAATAACTACATACCTTCTATAACTCCTATAATGTTTCCTTGAGTTAAAGAAGTTTGACTTTACATTCCAATTATTTTGAGACAATATAGTACAGACAAAAACAAATATATGCAAAAAAGAGCAGGAATGAGAAGTTTATTTAAAGTTACAATGTTAAAAGACCATTGGGTAGATTTTACTACTGTACATGTCGTTATCCAAAATGAACATGCAATAATATTATCCATAGGTATTCCAGATTGTTCATGCATCACTTTTCTCGACAATATTGACATTATGACAAGCATTTAAGTTTCTAGGCCAACATTGCCAAAATTGCCAATATCCTGATTGTTGACCGACTCAAGGTTCTAGGCCAATATTGCCAATATCCGGATTGTTCACCCACTCAAGGTTCTAGGCCAATATTGCCAATATCCTGATTGTTGACCAACTCAAGGTTCTAGGCCAATATTGCCAATATCCTGATTGTTCACCCACTCAAGGTTCTAGGCCAATATTGCCAATATCCTGATTGTTCACCCACTCAATGTACCTTTCCTGCATTCCAGTTCATCTGAGCCATCCTCACACTGCGGCACCCCGTCACAGCGCATGTTGGCGGGCACGCACGACTGGTCTCGGCACTGCCACAGGTTGGGACCACACCCCCTTGCTGCAACAAACCCATACCACATATAGCCACATCTCTACACTCAATACACTGGCATTGTCATCAGCTTTAAATAACAAAACCATACAAAAGATAAGTAGCGATGAACAAACTTTTGTAACAGTAGTGATGCTTATATGTCAGTTTACATGAGGAAAATTGGAAGAAATAATAAAATAAAGGTCAAATTTTAAGGTAGCATGTATGTGACAGATCATGTTAAAATCTGTGAACATCTTGCTTGAAGTACTTGTGAAGCTATTCACTAATCCTCTTCCACTTCATCTCTATGTTAGACTGATATAGGACTTACGACAGCCGAGTTCATCTGAGCCATCGGAGCAGTCGTTGGATCTGTCACACTTGAGTCGCTCATCCACACACTCCTGCCTGGCTGTGTTCACACACGTAAAGGTGCCCACGGGGCAAGCTACAAGCAACAAGCGCTATTTCAGTACACACACCTTCATCTTGAACACTTAGTGAACAATATACCAGCTATTACATTATCATATGTGACGTCGTCAGCAGAAATCCGTACAAACGCGGTCGACGTTATTTTAAGCTACGCGTGATTTAAGAGTGACGTTATACAAATTGAAATTAAATTACAATTTAATGATCGAAAACCTATTGGAAGCTTGATATATGGGCATATATTTGAGAAGCACAATTTCCCCGAACTCTCTCGAACATGTACGTTTTTAATTTTATAAATTGGTAGGATGCAACCGTTTATAAAAGCGACAACTACAACTCAAAATGGCGATGGTAATTAGGCGTGAAAATTAATCTCCTTTTATTTTGGAGTTCCTTTTGAATAAATTGTCAAATAGTCGTGACAATTATTTCTGAAATTGAAGGATCGTATTATATATTATACAATTGTTCATATCTTATCATATTTGAGCCTTGCTCTGCGCATGCATTAATCCCGGTTTTCTCAGAGCAAGACTAATTTATTTTTTAGAAGTAATCTGAATTGAAATAAAGTTAAAGGCTCAATATGTTTCCTCTAATATGAACGCTGCATGAACTCACGACATTTGGCTTCATCCGAGCCGTCTGGACAGTCTCGTCTTGAGTCACAGCGACGGGAGCCTGGGATGCACTTCCTGCTCGTCGTACACTGGAACTCGCCCTCCAAGCAATCTACAGAATGCAAACATAAACTGCCACTTACAGCACACAAACAATCCACACTTTAGTTTATATCCCTGTACAAGAGGGCCAACAAGACACCAGGTGCTATACCATGTGACTTTTTAAGATCTGTGTTGGGAGAATACTATCAACAAAAGCGCGACCCAGATAACATTCTTAAAGATGTCTTTTTATATAGTTTACCATTTTTAATGGGATACAGTGGAGAGCCCGCTCATGCGTGAGAGTTTTCTATAGGTATCATGATTTTTTTCAACAAATAAGTATTTTTTTTCATTAAAGTGCAACCCTGCGATTGAACGGTTAGTGTTTCCACACTGATCAGACATTTTTCTAACCATTCAAACGCACATACTCGAGAGCATTTCAAATAAGCGCTGAAAAGTTACATCATACAAAAACAACAAAGGGCAATAACTATTCTTTACGAAAGTGTAGGCTTATGGTTCTTGTGCATGGCAGTTCTCCTCATTTATATCTTTACACCAATTAATCTCAAGTTGAAATCGTGTATAAAGTATCTGAGATATAGCCCTGAAACATTAGATCATTCAAAAACAACAAAGGGCAATAACTCTTATTTTAGAAAGTGAACGGTTATGTTTCTTGTGCAAGCACTACTTCCCATTGATATTTATACACCCATGAAGTTTCATGTTGAAATCTTATATAGTTTCTTAGATAAAGCCCTGCAAAGTTTGTGACTGACTGACATCATACAAAAACAACAAAGGGCAATAACTCTTTTTAAGAAATGGTAGCATTATGGTTGTAATGCATGGCACTTCTCCTCATTGATATTTATTCACCAATGAAGTTTCATGTTGAAATCTTGTATCGTATCTGAGATATAGCCCTGAAAAGTAACATCATACAAAAATAACAAAGTGCCATAACTCTTATTAAAGAAAGTGTAGGGTTATGATTTTTGTGCGTGGCACTTCTCCTGATTAATATCTATACACCCATGAAGTTTCATATTGAAATCTTATATAACTTCTAAGATATAGCCCTGAACAAGAACAGTTTGTGACGGACAGACTGACATACTGAAGGACAGATGGACAAACGGACTGATGGACAGACAATGCCACAACTATATCCATCCGCCTTCGGCAGGGGTTAATTATTTAAATACTTAAAGCCTTTCATTCTAAACTGTCTGGAAAAGATTTATGAAGAAGTCAAACATGGGAAAAAATAAGTAAATATTTTGGTATTACTTGTGAAGGATAAGTTATACAAAAATGTCCTGACTTAAATTCATTGAAACAGTTATCATTTAGTAGAAAAATTGGAACAGTGTGGTCTTTTTAGTAATGTGGAAGCTTATAAGATCTTGACATTAATTTTATGATCTAATACAAACAGAATCTGAATATGTCAGACCTCGCTGGAGTAATCATCTTGAAACAATGAAAACAAATTAATACACACACAAAATGACATTCCTATATAATCCCCACTTGTACTTTGTGCCTTGGAAATACTGATGATTAGTGTATTCTACCCATCCTGTTACCACTATGATTATAAGTAGACACCCTGGAATGCTGCTTCTGATTACAGCCTTCTAGAAACTGTACAAAGATGCATGAGTCATACAGGACTTGTACTGTACAAAGATGCATGAGTCATACAGGACTTGTACTGTACAAAGATGCATGAGTCATACAGGACTTGTATTGTACAAAGATGCATGAGTCAAACAGGACTTGTACTGTACAAAGATGCATGAGTCATACAGGACTTCTATTGTACAAAGATGCATGAGTCATACAGGACTTGTATTGTACAAAGATGCATGAGTCATACATGACTTGTATTGTACAAAGATGCATGAGTCATACAGGACTTGTACTGTACAACGATGCATGAGTCATACAGGACTTGTACTGTACAAAGATGCACGAGTCATACAGGGCTTGTACTGCACCTCTCTGCTCCATGAGTCATACAGGACTTGTACTGCACCTCTCTGCTCTACCATGAGTCATACAGGACTTGTACTGCACCTCTCTGTTCTATGAGTCATACAGGACTTGTACTGCACCCCTCTGCTCTACCATGAGTCATACAGGACTTGTACTGCACCCCTCTGCTCTACCATGAGTCATACAGGACTTGTACTGCACCTCTCTGCTCTATGAGTCATACAGGACTTGTACTGCACCTCTCTGCTCTATGAGTCATATAGGACTTGTACTGCACCTCTCTGCTTTACCATGAATCATACAGGACTTGTACTGCACCTCTCTGCTCTATGAGTCATACAGGGCTTGTACTGCACCTCTCTGCTCTATGAGTCACACAGGGCTTGTACTGCACCTCTCTGCTCTATGAGTCATACAGGGCTTGTACTGCACCTCTCTGCTCTACCATGAGTCATACAGGACTTGTACTGCACCTCTCTGCTCTACCATGAGTCACACAGGACTTGTACTGCACCTCTCTGCTCTATGAGTCATACAGGACTTGTACTGCAACTCTCTGCTCTATGAGTCATACAGGGCTTGTACTGCACCTCTCTGCTCTATGAGTCATACAGGACTTGTACTGCACCTCTCTGCTCTATGAGTCATACAGGGCTTGTACTGCACCTCTCTCTCAAACTCCCATGGCAGTGGAACCAAAATTTTTTCCCACACACAATTTTTTAATTCCCCTATGGTTAGCCTGATGTAAACATTATGGCATGATAGACTACTACTTAAAACATGATTAGCTTTACAACAATAAATTTTACAACGATTTTCGGTTTTTAGTTTTTTTTTACCATATCATGCTGATTTGATTGATCATAACTAGACGTAACCATGGAAATTGGTCCGCTTTTGATGTATTTGTTTTTCACAGGGCACAAGAGAACTGCGAATTACTTTGGCAAAAAACGTAAGCACTCTTTACCTCAGTTGACCTGGGTGTGATACAGCTAAGAACTGCGCAGATAAAAAAAGATCTTTGATCTGATTGATGTTACTTTTTATCTTTGACCAAAACAGACAACATCAACACTGTTTATTTAAAAAATATATTTATCTTATTGCTTAGCAGGGGGCTGAATTGGGTTATTTGGAGAGATTAGAGTGGAATCCTGACAAGCCATGCATTGATGATTGGAGGTGATAAAAAACATGCATATTTTCAACATGGGAGAGCAAGGTCTAGGGCCATATTAATTGGTGAGCACTGCAAATGGACAAGGTCGCAGTGGCATAGTGGATATGGTCTCCACCTAGCGATCGGGAGGTCACTGGTTCGATCACCACAGTGGGAGCGTTCTTTAGATATCCCCCAAAGACACCAAGTACTGGTTCTAGTCACAGGAAATGGACTCGAGAGCGTTTCAAATAAGCCTTAGGCTTTCAATGCAATCGAGCTTGAATAAATAGGTTTGAACTAAATGGACAAGGGAATGATTTGCTTACCACATCCGATGGAACTCTGTTGACAGATGGTGCTGTTGTTGGCCTGTTTACATGGGACGGTTCCCTCCGGACACAGCAGGGGGGTATCTGTAGTGAACGTTGTTATTGTATTTCACAAATCGAGTAAATATTAAAATCCTTAAATTAACAAAAGCTGTCCAAATAGAGCACTTTTGAATATCCTAACATATAGTAGTTACAGAGATTTGTTTACTGAAACCATAAAAATTACATGTACTAACAAAAGATGTTAACTACAAATAAAATACTGGTAACAATCATATGCATTTGCTTGTGTCCAAATATTGTGATATTGAATATGTAAGCTATCGTTAGAGGCCAATATTAGTTCTTTTGCAATAAGTTTGAGGTATAGTTGTAGATTGACTAGCCTAGAAGACATTCATTGAGTTTCATTTTAAAGATCTGCAGTTGATAGATACTAGTAGATATTCACACAACGCAAACCTTATTATTAGTTTTTATAGTAAAAAATTAACACAAATTCTGCTTGATAGCAGGTAAGAACTGTGTCAGTTTGTCAGTGACCTCCCAGAAACATGTTAGGTGATGATTTAATTGCATTTCTGATGTTGACAAAGTAGAGATAAAAAGTTGTTAAATACAAAGTCATGGATTTCTAAAGGTTCATAATTCTGCTATACTGCAGGTTATTATTCATAGGTCCTGGGTCTGTGACCAACAGTAAGTTGTTTCATGCACATTTACACAGTACAAACATTTTAATAGTCAAGCTAAAAATATTCAGGCTAAAACTTATTTTTTTATAACAAAAAACATGTTCTTCGGTTAAACTTTATAAACATAATAAATGCATGTTACTACTTTCTAATTGTTCGTGGTTCCAGTTAGGTACTCGGTATCATGTACTATTGTGCCATGACGCTGATGGCCAGTTGAGCTTACCACAGTCGGTCTCATCAGAATCATCCGGGCAGTCTGGATTGCTGTCACAATACAGGTCGTTACTGATGCAGCCACCGCTGCGACACTGGAACTGACCGGGCTCACAACCAGCTACAACAGCGCATCACAGAGAGTGAAGAGAAATAGGAGACAGTAGCAATGAGTTTAATACAGTTACAATAATAATAAAAACATGGAGTCACTGATAAATAGCGATATAGTAAAAAAAGCTACTCACCTATGTCAGTCCTGAAGATGAGGGCTTGAGGCGCAGATGCTCCAGCGACATTAGCTGCTGCGATCTCCACCTGGTAGAAGGAAGCAGGGTCCAGGCCCGTGATTCTGTAGTTCTCCTCTTGAGGGGTCAAAACAACCTCCTGGAACGCTTGGACCAGCGCTCTGTCCAGAATGTAGCCGCCATCTTGGTTGAGTCGGCCATCCAGCACCCGCACCTACAGCAACAGCAAAGAGTTGCAGGGAAAGAGCTCTCGTGTTCAGTAATATACTGAGGTAACGTTGAGATGATATCATTCCACTAATATAGTCATACGTGAATGCCATAGCTCTTAGCATTTAAATCATGCAAAACTCAAATTATTGCATATGAAAAACTATAAAAAAAAAACAAGAGATGTGTTTGTCAGAAACACAATACCCCCTATTGCGCCGCTTTCTAATAAAATTTCAATACATCATTTGGCAGGTTTAGAAATTATCTCCCTTTTAAAGCTAATTACTTCCCTTGGATTGAATTTTTTTACCTTTGACCTTGAAGTATCAAGTTGCTGACGGACTGACAGTTCAACTGCTATATGCCACTCTACCGGGGGCATAAATATAGTTGTTTGTATTACAGATACAAATAATTCAGCGTTCAAAAAGAGAATAAAACATGTATTATCCCCACGTATTGTGGCCAATGATTATTAGTTAGGAGATTTTTTCAATACTGAATGTTCCTGTCACCTTGACCCTTGAAATTAAATCACAAGAAATGTATCTTCCATAAACAAATAACCAGTATATCAATATAGTTTAAAAGCCCCATGTTGCTTTGAAATCTGATTTGTTCACCTCAAATGTGGAAGGTATTTTCCTTTCCTACCAAGTTAATTTAACTAAGATGATTGTAGGTCAAGGAGAAAAAAGACATCTGGAAAAAAATTCATGCCTCAAAACCTTTTGACATAAGATGTGACCTGTTGACCTCACACATGATAAGCATCTTCCTTTTGTCTCAGCAATTGGGTTAATCATAGTCAGAGCAATATCTTAAAAGCGTTCATAATGTATTTAATGTAACAAGCCTCTATGAAAACTGACCTGTTGAACTGAAAATCAAAAGGCATCTGCTTTTCCTTCTAAGTAACATGCTTTCAAATTTGAATGATATGAGGTCTTAATAGTTATCTAAAAAAAAGGTCTACAGACATATCAACCAACCAAAGGACAGGTGAAAAGCACTAAATATATACCCACACTTCTTCAAAGAGTTTAGGCCTTAACAAGAGCACCGCATAGCGGGTGCCAACGCTCGGCTGTGGGTGCTTGGATTTTGTTTTTTTGACCTTTGACCTTGAAGGATGACCTTGACCTTGACCTTTTCACCACTCAAAATGTGCAGGTCCATGAGATACACATGAAAAAAAAAGAAAAAAGTTTGACCTTTGACCTTGAAGGATGACCTTGACCTTGACCTTTCACCACTCAAAATGTGCAGCTCCATGAGATACACATGCATACCAAATATCAAGTTGCTATCTTCAATATTGCAAAGGTTATGGCCAATGTTAAAGTTTTTGGACGCCGTGGATGAGCTGGCTATGACAATACCTCGGGTTTTCTTCGAAAACAGCCGAGCTAATAAATTACCTCCGAGTTCATCCATCCCCAGGTACCAAGTTTACAATGGGACTATACCACGAATACCAGCGCCATGCCCCAGTTGTGTGCCTACCTTTCTCCACTTGACAGTGTATGACTGGACGGTGGTATTTCCCCGAGGACGGGTCCAGGACAGGGTATACGCGGTCGGGCTGCTGCTGTCCTTGTATGAGGTGATCAACACTTTGCCCGGGCCTGAACACATAACACAGACACATGCTACAACAGCCTCAATCTTGTGACCTAATGACCTTATCTAGTTAACATTTGAGAAAATCATTTTACAATTTCATGGTGTGGCCCGGCCTTATTACAAGTTATCAATTAATTAACGCAGCCGTCTTCCCCGTGTACTGTCAATTGGATAGGCCAAAATGTCATTTATTAATCAAACTCTTTCCTTAATTAGGTGGCCTTTTCCTGATATTACATATTACTGTCTGTTTCACTGGTATATAACTAGTCAGTTTCTTGGTAGTGAGTCAGTACCACGCACACAGGATGTACTTAAACGATTTCTCGTTGTATTGGGCGAGGCCCCGTTTAGGGGTTCGCTTGTATCTTGTTGATTAATATCTGTTAAACCTGGAT
This sequence comes from Dreissena rostriformis, assembly GCA_007657795.1. NCBI lineage: Eukaryota > Metazoa > Mollusca > Bivalvia > Myida > Dreissenidae > Dreissena > Dreissena rostriformis. Next base: position 159,588 of record VMBQ01000567.1, on the reverse strand, counting down.
AGCGTTTGTGTTATACTAACTTTGTCTATGTTTGAGCGTCATTGTTTGATTGAATAACGCTACAATCTCAAGTGCTCACATCTGACATACTGCAGCCACAACCTATTATTTAAACCAACATTAAAAATGTGTACAGTACGCCTACGCTGTAAATCCAATATAACGTGCTCCGTTATAACGCAAATCCAATATTGACTCTGGTTGGGGAATGGATGCTATGAAGCTCTATATTCTGCTTCAAGAATATTTTGCAGGAGAATTTGCATTACAAAAGTAATGAACACATATTAATCTACATCCGAAAAAGTATTCACAGTTGCTTCAACGATTCAATTTTAATTGTATAAGTAACTGAACAATACTGATCTGAGTTCCGAAAATCTTCACAGTTGGGTATACGCTTTTAAGGATTTAAACATGTAATGAAATTCCTGAAACATTGCCTTACGTCATACATATCCTTCACTCTAAATGCGTACTGAATGTGTTCGTAAAACTACGAACATTTTATCATCACTATTGGGGAGAATCGTTAAGTTTTTAATGATAGTTGTTATAATATGGGATTATAAGATATTTATATTTTAAAAAAAAGTGGTATGTAGCCAGTAATCAACACAGTATGGCTAATGACATGGCTAATGTAGCCAGTAATCAACACAGTATGGTATATAATAATCAACACAGTATGGTATATAATAATCAACACAGTATGGTATATAATAACAGTAGTGGTATGTAGCCAGTAATCAACACAGTATGGTATATAATAAAAGTAGTGGTATGTAGCCAGTAATCAACACAGTATGGTACACAGTATGGTACACATTATGGTACACAGTATGGTACACAGTGTGGTATATAATAACATGGCTAATGACATGATATACAAGAACACACAACATGACAGTATATGGTCACTGAACTAACAAAGCTTATAACGCTGGTTTGTGGCTTGGATTGTGTCATTCACCTTGGAGTGACAGTATATAAATATCACATGTCTGACAGGGTGACAGTAAAATTGTCAACCTGAGGAAATACTGTCAACGGAGGTGAAGCCGTGGTTGACAGTATTTTTCCGAAAGTTGACAAATTTACTGTCACCCTGTTAGACATGTAATATTTATTTTATTATACAGAAAAAAACTATTCAAACATGAACAATTTATATGAACCATGAACAATTTTAATATTCAACAATATCCCCACGCTTTTAAAAGCGTGGGGATAATAAGTGTATTTAATTTCAGCAATGAACATCCCCTGGAACAACCATTAATATTTTAATAACAATAATAAAAGTACACTGGTTAAAACGCAGTCAATTTCTAATCACAAAAAATAAACTGTGTTAATGACGTCATTTCGTAAAAAAAATGACATCATTTAACGTACATCCGCACGTGATTGCTATGGTAGCGGGCGACAGTATTTTTTGGACAGTAATTTTTTCCCCGCTGGGTCTGACAGTATTTCTATGTCACGATGGCCTATGGGAGTTTAGCATTGTGAATAAAAGTGAGGTATAATAATGTAAACTGTTATATATAGGTGTTTTCTTTTTGTAATACTGGAGTTTTGTTTAAATTATTGAGTCGTTAGTTGGGATGTTTGAATACCGTACCACAATCTACTTCTTCATCTGAGTTATCTCCACAGTCATCCACCGAGTCACAGACCAGCTCACGAGCGAGACACTGGCCGCTGTTGACACAGCGAAACTCCCCATCCTTGCACTTCTGGGCAGCTGAAAATGAAATCAGCAGATTACATCCAATTTTCTGTTTGGGAAAACCAAACCGACCCAACCAAATTGGCGCAAAAACAAATTCAGGCCACAATTAAGAAAAAAAATGTGCCAAGTTCATAAGAAAGACATGTTTGTGTTGACACTCATGATCTGTCCTTCAGCAACATACTTGTTCATACATTGCTGTTCATCAAACAGCTGTTAAAGACATTTTTTCTCTCTCATTGTAATTGCTTCTCAAATTATAAGGGGACCATTGTATGTAGTTTGTTACTTAAATAATCATTCATATCAACCAGTAGATCTTACACTTCTGTATATATGGAATGTAGGTAAAAATGCTTAAATCCTTAAAAAATATTGCTCAAAACTCTATTTTACTATAACCATCTGGCATTTTTACCACTGGCATTTTTACCTATGGCACTTTTACCATTTAACTTCTGGCATTTTTACCTCTGGCATTTTTACCACACACCATATACATGTATATGCTATGGCTTTCGCTATCCCAAACAAACAATTTTTTAAGGATGGCCTCACCAGTTTAATGGAAGCAAAATCCCAGCATGCATACATAACCATGCATAGCCCTGACTCAGCCAGGGGTTTATGTGCAATTTACCAGTCAGGATGTAAGATGTGACATTTGATATACACCATTATTCACCATTATGGGGTTATCATGCCCAGCTGGTGGTGGGAGATAATGTTCACAATTACTGGTCACACTGCATGGATGGGAGATAATGTTCACAATTACTGGTCACACTGCATGGATGGGAGATAATGTTCACAATTGTGTTGAGTTCTGAGAAAACTGGGCAAAATGCTTGTGCATAAATTGTCATCCCAGATAAGCCTGAGCAGTCCGCACAGGCTAATCAGGGACAACAATTTCCGCTTTTATGGAATTTTTCGTTTAAATGATGTCTCTTCTTAGCGAAAATCCAGTTTAGGCGGAAAGTGTCGTCCCAGATAAGCCTGTGCGTACTGCACAGTGTCGTCCCAGATTAGCCTGTGCATACTGCACAGGCTAATCTGGGATGACACTTTACGCACATGCAGTTTTCTCAAAACGCCACACAATTACTGGTCACAGTGCCTTGCTGGCTGGGGCACAGTGCTGACAGCTTACAATAGCTTGGCAAGATGACAGGGCATGTACTGCATACACATTCACAGCATACAGATCTGTACAGACTTGACCATACCAGTGTATTTTGGTGTCCAGCATACAATCTAACGCGATACTTACTACTGTTCTTATAATACCCTCATGGTTTGATTGATATTTTTCAACGGACTGGAACCATTTTTTAACTTGGTATTTAACACAAATGTTTTCAGCAAGTTTGATGATGATTGGGCAAAAACATGTCTTCTAGTGTTCACAAGCTTTTTAAAATAATTTGACCTCATGACATAATTTATGACCCCACATGATGCAGTTTCAAACTGCATGCCGAAATATTATCAAGACAAAGGTCCAGACCAAGTTTCATGAAGAGTGTGCATTAAATGTGTCATGTAAGAATGTTCACTAGATAAAAGGTCTACAATGGATGACGGACAACGGAAAATGGACGATAAACTACTGACAAAAGGTAATCATAAAAGCTNATGTTCTGACCAAGTTTCATGAAGATTGGACTAAAAATGTGACTTCTAGAGTGTTAACAAGGTTTTACTATAGCCATATAAGGAAAACTGCCACGCCCCCTGGCAGCCATGTTTTTCAACCAACCGGAACCATTTTCGAACTCGTCCAAGATATTATTGAGACACATGTTCTAACCAAGTTTCATGAAGATTGGACAATAAATGTGACCTTTAGAGTGTTAACAAGGTAAATGTTGACGCCGCACGCCGCACGACGGAAGACGCACGACGGACAAAAGGCGATCACAATAGCTCACCATGAGCACGTTGTGCTCAGGTGAGCTAAAAAGACTTCTAGAGTGTTCACAAGGTTTCACTTGAGCCATATAAGGAAAACCGATGGCCATTATTTTCGAAGGACCAGAACCTTTTTTAACTTTGCTGAAATATCATAAGAACAAATGTTCTTAGCAAGTTTTATGAAGATTGGATAATAAATCTGAATTCTTGAGTGTTCACAAGGTTTCACTATAGCAATATAAGGAAAATTGCCTGCCCCCTGAGGGAAATGTTTTTAAATCGATGAGAACCATTTTTAAACACGGTTAAGATATCATAGTAACAAATGTTCTGAGCAAGTTTCATGAAGATTGGACACAGAATTCGACTTCCAAGCCTTTTCTTTTATGTTACATAGTGACCTTGTTTTTTAACCCCATGAGACCCAGTTTCAAACTCAGCCAAGATATTATTGGGACTGACCAAGATTAATTTTGATTTTGCAATAAATGTGGCCTTGAGTGTTCACAAGATTAATGTTGAAAACGGACTATATTCACTATAATTAGGTTTGGGTGTGTATCAGTGTTTACTCACCACACTCCTCATCCGATTCATCCGCACAGTCAAACTGGTTGTCACAGAAGTATTCGCGAGGGATACACTCGCCGCTACGACACCGAAACTGTTGGGAGGTACACTCTGTCACGGCAGGGGTGGTAAGCACTAAGCAACATACAAACCTCAATCATAAATGGATAACACACAGCAGTCATTGTTTCAGATAGGAGAATCAACCTTTTGAGCGCTGGAACCGGATTTTGAAGGCCTTTGCAAACAGTTTGGATCCAGATGAGACGCCACAGAATGTGGCGTCTCATCAGGATCCAAATTGTTTGCTATTCTGATAGTATTCTTTGAAAAAAAATCGAAGAAAATGCTAATTTTAGAAATTTAGCAGTTAACATTTTAGCAGACGCCAAATTTCCCAGCATGCAAAGGGTCAATATGTTACATTTAGGATAATGTTATTCATTTAGGTGGGACAGTAATTGTAGTATATCATTTATATAACTGCACAGTGTTATTATTATATTTTATTTAACATACTTCAATAAATTCAGTGTCAATCTTTGGTAACAGAGCCTTAACAAGTACTAATTTCATTACCTGGGATATTGGCATAACTCATTTCTGCTTGAACAGCAAATGCCGACAACATTTCTGTGGTTGTAAAGTCAGCCAATCTGAATAGTGTCCCGTTTGTGAAATTGGACATGGATGCTCTTAACTGATATGTTGAGTACAGGTCTGGGCGGGCATCAGGAGTGGTTCTAGGGTCTGAGTCAATCAGTCCAATACTGGCCCTTGCCCCTATGTCATAGAAGATGCCAATGAAGTCCCCATTGTCAACAAGGATAGGCTGGGTCAACACGACCCGATGTTGGCCCACGCTGGCAGGAGTCACAGCAGTGTGGTCCACTAATGTATACTCAGTCTCCGAAGTCTGATGGAAGACACCTATGTAACCTCTGCTTGTATCCACGCTATAATAGTTCCAGGCAACTACAAACCCACGGCATGGAAATGAGTTGGTCACCATCAGATGTGCGTGAGTATTGGGAGCATGTCTGGGCTGGGTCACCGCCTTGCGCCCAACTGTGGCCGAACATTCTGCAGTCTCTGACAGACACAAACACTTTCCAGATGAGTTAAGGCTTATCCACATGTACAAGCAAAATTATTTTAAAATGATCACATAATGTTATTAAATTATTTCAAGGTTATTCACTTAAAAAAGCCTGAATCAAACTTATCACAATTAAACAAGTGTTATTTAGGTCAATGAGCGGCTGTGCACTGGAGCTTTCAATATTGCCCCCACTAACCTGCGCGCACACGGCTGAATCGGAAGCCCTCTGGGCTAACGCTGTACCCGTTGAGGAAGCCTGAGCGGAGAGAGTCCTTAAGAACAGCTGCAATCTCATCCTCAGTCTGGGAACCATCTGTGTCAATGTCAAACACCGCAATCAGGGAACCAGGCCTGTAACACAGAGAAATGCATCAATGACATACTTCACAATCAGGGAACCAGGCCTCTTTAACACAGAGCAATACATCAACGACAAACCCCACAATCAGGAACCAGGCCTCTTTAATACATAAGCAATACATTAATGACAAACACCACAATCATGGAACCAAGTTAGTAATAACCCTGATTGTACATTAGACAGTACATCAAACGTTAAGTCAAAATTGTAAGTTATAAACCTGGTTGTACATAGACAGTACATCAAACATTAAGTAAAAATTGTCAGTTATAACCCTGGTTGTACAAAGACAGTACATCAAACATTAAGCCAAAATTGTCAGTAATACCTCTGACTGTACATAGACAGTACATCAAACATTAAGCCAAAATTGTCAGTTATACCTCTGAATGTACATAGACAGTACATCAAACATTAAGTCAAAATTGTCAGTTATACCTCTGACTGTGCATAGACAGTACATCAAACATTAAGTCAAAATTGTCAGCTATACCCCTGGCTGTACATAGACAGTACATCAAATATTAAGTCAAAATTGTCAATTATACACCCAGCTGTACATAGACAATACATTAAACATTAAGTCAAAATTGTCAATTATACCCCTGGTTGTACATATACAGTACATCAAACATTAAGTCAAAATTGTCAATTATACCCCTGGTTGTATAGACAGTACATGAAACATTAAGTCAAAATTGTCAGTTTGAAACCTGTTTGTACATGGCCTTTACACCAGACAATGAGTCCCACTTGTCAGCTATACCTTCTGTCAGGATATTGTACATTAAGCTCAGGTCGTTGACTCCATGACTACTTCACACATACTTCAAACATTTATCATCGTTATTCCATTTTCAGTCATAAAATGGAATTTTAGTATAAAATTTCAGGTATGTGTTTGATATTTCCGTAGGTTTCAATTTCATGATCTACAATGTCATATTGTATGCTGCTTCAGTCTTACACACCAACTTGAACCTCTTGATTGTTATCTCTTGTATTAATCATAAGCATAATTGCTTTCAACTGACGTCAGCGGAGTTATCTGGGTAAATTATTTTAACAGCTTTTTCTTGGCAGAATGTATCATAAGATGCTGGTATTATACATCATTTATTACCATGGTAACATGGTTATATATCTCGTAACCTTACTATGACTACACATATTGTTTTCTAATTGCATAACACAGAAACAAAAAATGTTGTTGTTTTACTTGAAACTAACAGCTCTTGGTCCAATTTCAATATTTTTGAGGTCAGTTAAACAGCAAATTTATCCAAAATGGTGATTAAAACCCATACATCAAAACTCCACATTGTTATCTATTTGCTTATGAGCAACGATAAAACAGAATTCATTCATTAATTCAGATCTACAACTTATATTGAATAAAAATATAACTGATTTTCTCTTCCATATCTTAGTTATAACCCTGTTAAGTTGGTAACATGAAACTATGTAAACCATTACAGGCAGTATATAAAGCAAGATACACCTTTAGATTCTGCGTTGAACATTAACCTTAAATCTATATGCACCCTGAAAGCTAATTGTCAATATAATAAAGGAGATACCTGTATTGCCGTAATAAAGGAGATAAGTTTATTGCCATTTTATGGGGGGCTTACAAAAAACAGGTTTATCGTAAGTATCATCATCTACCTGTGATATTAAAATAAACCTGAAGGCATGGCTCATCATTATATATCCTTAAGTATGGTTCAGATATTTTATCACACCAATAAGTTATTCACACAAACTGATCGGAGAGAGCAAAAGACACTACTGTGCATGTCCATACAGAACTGCTATACTCCTGAACTGTTCTCCTCTTTCATCAGGTCTATACAGTACCTTCTAGAACCAAAGCACTAACCTTAAGAAAACAGTCCATTTGAGTGAAGCGTTGAACAAACCTAAAATGGGCCTTAACTGTATGATTCCTTCCTTCAAAGGAATGAAAAACATTTCCTGTGTATTTGTGTATCATTCATATATAGCATTAAATTTTCACTCTTATATGTGTACATCTTTACTGATCTCAATAGTCTTAGGTAAGAATAATGTTAAAAGCAGACATTTTAATTTACTTATTTTCTTTAAATCATTTCTTTTACAGTTAAGATACAACAAGCATTTTAACAATTATTAAATGTGTTAACTTTTCTGTATCAGTATGTCAATTTTCAAAGTTTACAAGTTGAAGGTCATATTGGTCTTTATTTGAAGAAACGTCATCATTCTATGTTAGAAGTGAGACATACTCATAGTGGACCAGTCTATGTAAGAAGTGGGACATACACATAGTGGAGCAGTCTATGTAAGAAGTGAGACATACACATAGTGGACCAGTCTATGTGAGAAGTGAGAGATACTCATAGTGGAGCAGTCTATGTGAGAAGTGAGACATACTCATAGTGGACCAGTCTATGTAAGAAGTGAGACATACACATAGTGGACCAGTCTATGTAAGAAGTGAGACATACTCATAGTGGACCAGTCTATGTGAGAAGTTAGAGATACTCATAGTGGACCAGTCTATGTGAGAAGTGAGACATACTCATAGTGGACCAGTCTATGTGAGAAGTGAGACATACTCATAGTCAACGATCCTGATGCGGATGTGTCCACGGAGCCTTGATGCCAGCAGGGTGTTGATTGCGTTCTCTAGCTGCTGGGTGATGGCCAGACTGGACAGCCTGCGCTCAGCCCGCGCTGACTGGATCTCCACGGTGAATGACAGACTCGTCACATTCACCTTTGCCCGGTACAGAGCTGCAATAGAACACAACAGCATCCAATGGTCTTGTGAATGTGTCATACAGAAACAAGATTTCATCATCATGATTTTCTCTAGTGATATTTTTATTTCAACAGTTAAAATAAACCTGGATTTTATGATAACTAAGTCCAATTAAAGTCTTAATAAAAAATGGGACCTCTGTGGAATGGCCAGTTTTGACCCAGAGAAACAAAATGAAGCAACGTGTCAAATAGGAAAGCTATGTGCCCATCAGTTTCAGAGATTTTTTTCAAAATGTACGCCATTACAATTTAGTTTCTAGCACTTGTGATTTACATAACAGCAGACTGGGCTAAAAAAGTAATATTCTAGGAGGATAATCAGGTTTCATTGCTGTGAAGCTTTGTGAACATGTGCTAGCCAGTTTATGATCAGATGCTGTTTGATAACCCTTTCAGCGCTGGAACCGAATTTTAAAGGCCTTTGCAAACAGTTTGGATCCAGATGAGATGCCACAGAACGTGGCGTCTCATCAGGATCCAAACTGTTTGCTACTCTGATAGTATTCATTGAAAAAAAATTGAAGAAAATGCTAATTTGAGAAATTCAGCAGACCAAATTTTAGCAGACGACAAATTTCCCAGCATGCAAAGGGATAAACAAACAAGTTGCAAGCACAAGTGCTCATGGGGGCTTACAGAGGGTGCTTTCATATGCATCAAATCAAGGGAACCATCATGTACATTCTTTCTGGATACTTAGTGGGAAAATAACATGCTTACCCCATTCAATATAATTTTGAGTTGGCTTTCAATTTTTAAAAAAACTCTCCATTACAAATGTAATAGGCTTTTATAACAAAATATTTAATAACATGTCATTGAGAAGGCCAAACCACTTAGGTAAACTTATATTCAATAGTTTGTGGATACAGTCCTAGAATAGCTTGACAGATGGAAATCAACCACTGCATTTTCAAGATTAAATTTGAGATTTTGAAATTAAGTAAGGACATTTGGAACAGCCAGAAAACGTTATTCGGCTTCATGTTTCTTTTCTTACGCTTGCTCGTAATTTAACCCAATATGCAAAGGCTATAACTACTAAAAAGGCACACCAACAAAGAAAAGTTTAATTTGAAAGCTGCAACACAGTCATATACAAATTTAGTATCATGTCATTAAGAAATACATCATCTTTTTTAATCAGTGTTATAACAATTCCACCTAAAACTAGTGTTAGGGCTGTTTGTAAAACACCCATGCCCCCCTGTCAGTTGTAGTGGCAGCCATTGTGTGAATACGTTAGAGAAGAGTAGAGTAGAGTCAGGTCACTGTTACCTTGAACTTTGACCTAGAGTCCTGAAAATCAATAGGGGTTATCTCTCGGTCATGACCAATGTCCCCATGAACTTTCCTGATCCTAACCCTAAGCATTCGTGAGTTATTATCTGGAAACCATTTTACTGTTTCAAGTCACTGTGACCTTGACCTTTGACCTAGAGTACTGAAAATCAATCGGTGTCATCTGTCAGTCATGACCAATTTTCCCATGAATTTTCCTGATCCTAACCCTAAGCATTCGTGAGTTATTATCCGGAAACCATTTTACTGTTTCAAGTCACTCTGACCTTGACCTTTGACCTAGAGTACTGAAAATCAATCGGGGTCATCTGTCAGTCATAACCAATTTTCCTATGAACTTTCCTGATCCTAACCCTAAGCATTTGTGAGTTATTATCCGGAAACCATTTTACTGTTTCAAGTCACTGTGACCTTGACCTTTGACCTAGAGTACTGAAAATCAATCGAAGTCATCTGCCGGTCATGACCAATGTCCCTATGAACTTTTCTGATCCCAGGCTTCAGCGTTCTTGAGTTATCATCCGGAAACCATTTTACTGTTTAGAGTCACTGTGACCTTGAACTTTGACCTAGTGACCTGAAAGTCAATAGGGGTCATCTGCCTCTCATGACCAATGTCCCTATGAACTTTCCTGATCCCAGGCTTAAGGCTTAGCGTTCTTGAGTTATTATCCGCAAACCATTTTACTGTTTTGAGTCACTGTGACCTTGAACTTTTACCTAGTAACCTGAAAGTCAATAGGGGTCATCTGCCGCTCATGACAAATGTCCATATAAATTTCCTGATCCCAGACTTAAGCGTTCTTAAGTTATCATCTGAAAACCATTTTACTGCTTCGAGTCACTGTGACCTTGAACTTTCACCTAGTGACCTGAAAATCAATAGGGGTCATCTGTCAGTCATGACCAATGTCCCTATGAACTTTTCTGATACCAGGCCTTGGCGTTCTTGAGTAATCATCCGGAAACCATTTTACTGCTTTGAGTCACTGTGACCTTGAACTTTGACCTAGTGACCTGGATATCAATAGGGGTCATCTGCCGGTCATGACCAATGTCCCTATGAACTTTCCTGATACCAGGCCAAAGCGTTCTTAAGTTTATCATCCGGAAACCATTTTACTGCTTCAGATCACTGTGACCTTGACCATTGACCTAGTGATCTGAAAATCAATAGGGTTCATCTGCCAGTCATGATCAATTTACCTATGAAATTTACTGATCCCAGGCCTAAGCATTCTTGAGTTATCATCCGGGAACCATTTGGTGGACGGACCGACCGACGGACCGACATGTGCAAAACAATATACCCCCTCTTCTTCGAAGCAGGGCATAATAATGTAGTAAGAAACACAACTTGACCAAAAGTTGTCTAACCATTCACTATTAATCAATCTGCTAAATCAGTGAGCATAGTCTTGTAGATGTATATTGCATAGCTTAAAAGCACTTAATTGTAGCTGCAATTAACGAAGTACGCCTTCAGTATCCAGTATCAAGGGCCAAACAGTGGGCTGTTGTACCATGGAACCTAATGATTTGATTGGTTGATTACCCAAGTAAACAATGAGACAGGTCTATCTTATTCACAACAGAATGCTTGTAGAAAGCATAGCCATTTGTCAGCCATTTGTCAGCTGGTGTCAGTCATGCAGCAGTTATGGGTGAGCACATAATAAACCATGCAGGGCTTCCTGTGACTCATAATTTTCTTACGCCAAATTTGTCTTGTCATTTTGTATTGTCGAAAAGTTGTTATGAAGAAAAAGTCGAAGCCAAATAGGATTTTCTTTATCCAACTGCTCTGCCATGAAAGTTCTCAGCATCGTCTTTATACATGCAGCATTTTCATTATTTGTGAGTACCATAGACCTCCATGGACATTTAGCAGCACATGACAATTGACAGCACTGAGCTGTCCCTGCTAGGCACCATTACCCAATCTCTGCACAGAGATTTGACTGGTTTCGATCTTCCTTCAATATAAGGGGTATATGATCTTCTATTTCCTTATATAAGTGTGCTGGACTACTACTAAGGATTGGGCGTTGGACTACTACAGTGGGGAAAATATTGACTTTTTCTGTGGTTGAGGTGTTTGATACTCACTGGGTACGCCGGTGGGTACCTCGCCAGACAGGGGCGTATACGTCACACGGGATGTAGTATCCGTGCCACTGCCTTCCGTATCTCCAGAGCCCTCCTGGTCCGCCAGGAGATCCTCATCATCTGAAAACTGGGCCGCCTTCTCACCCGCAAACTCAAAGTCTTTCTCCTGAAAATATGCAGGAATAACTGAACCATTGTGTGCTGATGTACACCTGATGACACGTAATTATATAAAAATCTCAGTGAGATTAGAAACTCTGTGAGACGATCCATCATCTGGGTATGAAATGGTGCTGAAATACTGAGATATTATCACATTAAAACAGTCTTTGAGCTCCCGACATTCTTTTAAGTGTGTTATTTCCAAAATGTGTATCGCAGAAAAACAACTTCTTTTTCAGTAATTTGAAGTTAATATTCATTACAGCTTTATTTACCTCGTGCTTAGTAATCAAATTATGTCATGTATACACTAATTATTGCTCGTATCTTTTATTACAAAAGTTTCTAGAAAAATATCAATTATAATTGTTACTTAAACAAGATGTGTTTGTGAAACACTATGTCCCCCCCCATATATTTGACCTTTGACCTTGAAGGATGACCTTGACCTTGACATTTCACCACTCAAAATGTGCAGCTCCATGAGATACACATGCATGCCTAATATCAAGTTGCTATCTTCAATATTGCAAAAGTTATGGCCAATGTTAAAGTTTGACGCAAACCAACAAACCAACAAAAAAAACAACAACAAACAAACAGACAGGGCAAAAAACAATATACAAAAAATTAACATAGTTTTTAACAACGAACTTGCATGAACCTGATAATGTTCACCTGAGTCAGCGACAATCTCTATGATCGTTCATATTTTTCGGCGTAGCTGTATAACCTAGCTTTTCACCTTACCTAAGTGTCCAATAGAATTCAAATAAATTTCCCGCGGCTATACACTTCATTTATTCCATTGGCTGATTTGAGCATAATCCCCCAGAACATTGGAAACATGACCGCGTCTTTATAGTATAGCATGATAAGCAGGTTTGCTGCATGTTCAGCATGAAACAATTTTATTTCCAATGAAAAGTCTTGATGGATAGAACAGTTTTACACTCAACTCTTGACATCAATACAGTTTGTGTGTGCCCCTTTATATTGAGAGGATTGTCAGCGCCAGAGCGTTTGTACTTAAAGGCTATGTTCTCATATTTAGTTAGTACTACCTGTAATGTCTGTCTGTGTACTAGTATTTTTTAGTTCATAAAAGTATCGTTTTTCGATATCCTGATATTAGTTTTGGCCAAACCATTTTTAATTGTTTTCGAAATTAAACATTAAACATGTAAAAGTATAACTTTTTAAACAAGCCGTCGTTCCAGCAGTGGAATCGTGACCTCACTTTAAAGCATTGCATTCCAAGCCGCAAGGTATCAGGGTCAGTTCGCGGTCAGTACAGGGATCGTTATATAATATAGACGGTAACGCGTGAACTAGGTGAACTGGAATTTTATTAAGACCAGATGTTAAATGAAGATATTCGCCGATATAATTATGGTATCTCAATAATAGATTCTTAATGTGTTTTCAACAAAACCATAATTAATATTATTTTTGATTAATTTAACAAGAATTATTCCACCATATTGACCAATGTATTGAGCATGAGCGAGATGATTCCCGATACTGTTAATAATGGAATCAAATAGCAATGCCCGACAAACCACTAAACAGGTTTTTCCGAAGAACGCGCGAATAAATATTTAAAATATGTACGGATACTTCGTATGTGGCTGGTTGACAAACATGTTTTAATTTCACTTCCATTCTTTTGTTTTGTATCTATAGATATATGATCAGCAATATGTAATAATGTAAAATAAACCGCGAAAACTACGAGTAACATCCCGTGCTGCGTGAAATGCAGCTAAGAACTGCACAGAAAAAGACTAATGCTATCTTTGATTTCATTCATTAAACTCTTTATCTTTCACCAACTCAAAACACAATCAATGCCGTATATCTTTTTAAAAGATATTTCTTGTTTTAAATAAAAAGGGAAGAGAACAAAGACAATCTATATGAATATATAGAACAAATATTTTATGTTGTATCTACTAGACTTATATCTTTTATGAATTGAACAACATTTGAGTTGCATTCTGAGAAAACTGGGCATAATGCATGTGCATAAAGTGTCGTCCCAGATTAGTCTGTGCAATCCGCACAGGCTAATCAGGGACGACACTTTCCGCTTTTATTGTTTTTTTCATTAAATGGAAGACTCTTCTTGATGAAAATCCAGTTTGGGCGAAAAGTGTTATCCCTGATTAGCCTGTGCGGACTGCACAGGCTAATCTGAGACGACACTTAACGCACATTCATTTAACCACCTTTTCACAGAGCGTGGTTCAAATGTTTTAAAAAGCCATCTCCAACAAATAATAGAATACAGGCATTCTGAGCAGCTAAACACATTGTCAATCAAAGCCTATAGATTGGTTCACATCAATAATTGCAATATTGGACGACTTTATTCCCAAACTTGTAAATGTCACGCATTAAAGCAAGTTTTGCTAAATCAGTGAAATTTTATCTTTATCACCAGTGAGTCACTGACACATAAACCTAGATAACACATTGTAGACGGTAGTTACTTGTATTGGGTACAACCTGGGGTATGTACACAGTAAGTGTCACAGTTTATCTTGTGTTGTACCCATTTAAATGAAGTTTACATTTTTCCAATTAAGTAAAGCTTTTTATAGAGTTCAGACGGTAGAAATTTCATTGACAAACTGATTAAACACAGTGAGGCATTCATGCAAAGCTATAAAATATATGACATGGTGTAGAACTGCATGTTGTAATAATTATTAAGCATGATGTTGTAAGATTGCTAAGTTAACCCATGTATGTCTAGCGTCTAGAAAAAAGGCCTTGGCAAACAGCGAAAACCCAGATGTGACGCCGCATCATGCGGCGTCTCATCAGGGTCTGTGCTGTTTGCTTAAAGGAATTTCTTTAAGAAAAATTCTAAATATAGAAATAAATTTACTAGACATCCCTAATTTTTTTAATAAATTGATCCAATTTAGAAGGATGGGAGAGTCCACTAGGCATAAATGGGTTAAAAAAGGGCACAACTTCATATCATAAGAAGCCATGTCTGCAAGTGTGAATGTTGTACGTAGAAAAGTGTAAAAAAAACTCCTATTTGTTTGTTCAGACGGACTGACAGAAAGATGTCCAAAATGAATCCAGTAAACCCTCTCTACTTTGTTCCAGGGGTTATAATAATAGTTTGAAGATACATTTGTACCAAACCTTTTTTTCATTTCATTAAATACAGTTGAGACCAAATTAAAATCCCTCAATGCTTTCTCCTCATGTTCATCTCATTCTGATACATGACAGAGTCCCTCTGGAGATGGTTGATGGTTTGTCAGCCAGGACAATGCCCCAGGTGTCGGGTGGGGGGGAGTGGGATGGTCGGTCTCTCTCAGGTGAGACTTCACTAAGAGAGGTGACACACCACACTGGCTACCAGGCCAGCCCACAGTCACTAACCATACACAGGCAAACACATCTAGTTTTCGAAACAACTTGACAAATTTAAGCAACCTGGCTGTCAATTTAATAAGCACAAACTTGAAATTTGAAAATGTTGGAAGACTATGCCTGGAAAGCTCAACAACCCAATTAATTAATTGAAAAAAATGTCTGAAACTGTAAATAAAAAATAATGTTAAAACATTTTATTTTTTTAAACAGAAATACTGATAGAAACATGTTCCTATGCCTAAGCCTTGTAATTAAGACAGGTGACTGTTTATGGCGTACCATTTGGGTCAAAAGTCAACAAGACCTACTAGGTTAAGAGAAAAATGTACGTCGACGTACAATATGTACGTTGACGTACAAAAATTGTACCTCGACGTACAAATATGAAATGTACGTCGACGTACAATATGTACGTCGACGTACAATATGTACGTCGACGTACAAAAATTGTACTTCGACGTACATATTTGTACTTCCACGTACACATTTTCTGAACAGCCAATTAAAACACTCGTCTCTTGAGCCGCTTTTCCTTCCGACTTATTCATAAAAATGTTAAAATCTCACACAACCGTTCAAAAACGGGATTACGGGTACACATACGTCGTGCATTCCGACTTAATGCTGTCAAAGTGATTAGACTAGCTTCACACAAATTTGCATCTGTATCTTGCGTCATTAAATTTCTACATAAAGAGTGAATAACGGAGTTGCTTCTTCTCGAAAACCTTCGACGTCCGCCATATTTTTCGGAAACCAGAAATGAACTAGACCGGTCCTAGGGGTAGGACTTAATAATATTTATAACTTAAAATGATTTTAGAATAAATACCGTCAAGTAGATACTTATTTTTAATTCTTTTTCTTTCTTTTTTTCAATTTTGATATTTTTATCCGTTTTGTCCTCAATAAAAACAAGTTGTTTTTTTAACATTTATTATGAATAAGTCTGAAGGAAAAGCGGCTCAAGAGACGAGTGTTTTGATTGGCTGTTCAGAAAATGTGTACGTCGAGGTACAAATATGTACGTCGACGTACATTTCATATTTGTACGTTGACGTACAATTTTCTTCGAACCTAGTAGGTCTTGTTGATTTTTGACCCATATGGTACGCCATAACTGTTAGCTTGTTAAGACCAGGTTAGGGAAGAATAAATACTGTCTCTGTATCATTAAATACAGCAAGTCACAATCTCCCCTCAAGAAAAGTTCTCAGTATTAGATACAAGAATGTGGTGATTATTGAAAATTTTCTGTAGTTTTATTAGAACATTAGCTGTCCAAAGACAGCACGATAATTGTTTCTTCCGCTTTGATAGTATCATGTATATTTTCTGTCAGTCATATACAATGCTGACAAAGAAATATTTAAAGCTCAATACCTATATTAGTTATATAAGATTCAATCATTTGAACAAACATTTAATGAGACCATGCATTTTTTTACAAAATTATTTAGTTTAAACCTATTTATTTTAGCTTGCATTGCATAGAAAGCCTGAGGCATATTTGAAACGCTCTCGAGTCCCTCTCCTGGGACTAGAACCAGTACTTGGTGTCTTTGGGGGAGATTTAAAGAAGGCTCCCACTGTGGGGATCGAACTTGTGACCTCCCGATCGCTAGGCGGACACCATATCCACTACGCCACTGCAACCTAATTTGCTTAAGTTACTTTAACTTAAGTTAATTAGCTTTGCAAGCAAGGTCTGCATAGAAGCTAACTTTACACACAATTACAGAACAATACCTCTGTCCATCTTATTTTAGCAACAGTTACCTTGACCCAACTGGCTTCAAATTTAACCTATTTATGCCTAGTGGACTCTCCCATCCTTCTAAATTGGATCAATTTATTTCAAAAATTAGGGCTGTCTAGTATGTTTATTTCTATATTTAGAATATTTCTTACAGACATTCCTTTAAGCAAACAGAGCAGACCCTGATGGGTCTATGCTGTTTGCCAAGGCCTTTTTTCTAGACGCTAGGCAAAAATGGGTTAACGTATGCTAGATTCACATGTCAACTAGAGAAGGGGTTGTTTCATACAAACTTTAACCTGAGTTTCCTAAGTACAAAAAGGGGCATAATTCTGCTAAATTGCAGGTCAGAGTTATGGGCCTTGGTCAGTGACCTCACACAATGACCTCATGTGAAGTTTCAGTTGAATACATGTAGTAGAAACAGTGATATGGAGATGTTGCACTTTCACTTAACCCTTTGCATGCTGGGAACTTTGTCGTCTGCTAAAATGTTGTCTGCTGAATTTCTAAAGTTAGCATTTTATTCGATTTTTTTTCAAAGAATACTTTCAGAATAGCAAACAGTTTGGATCCTGATGAGACGCCACGTTCTGTGGCGTCTCTTCTGGATCCAAACTGTTTGCAAAGGCCTTCAAAATCCTGTTCCAGCGCTCAAAAGTATCATACAAACGCCCACAAACTTGATGAATAGTCAATCTAAACATGACAGTAATGAAATTTAATAAATTTATTAAATTGTATCTATCTAATTATTCAGACCCAAAGAAGTTTTTTTCAACATTTTTAGGGTATGTGGAAAATTTTAAAAAACAACAACAATGCATAAAAAAAATTCTAAACAGAGACCTACACACATTAAAGAGACCTCTTCATGTTTTGTAAAATTGACAAAATTGTTTCAGATTTGCAATTTTTTGTTGTAGTTATGATATTTGTAAGGAAACAGTAATATTGGACATTTACCATGCTCTAAAATATCAATTATATGCATCTTTTGACAATTTAAAAACCTGAAAATCATAAAGCGTTACAAACATGAAACGATTGAATAATTAGGAGAGTTCTGTTGTTATCGTTATATTTTGTGACATTACGAGGATTGCTTATATAACATATAAAATACACCACTCACTGTAAGAGCACGGATGGCCGAGTGGTTTTAGGTGCTAGGTTTTACTGCAAGGTTCAGTGGTTCGAACCCAGTTAAGAAATACTTTTTATTCTTTTTTTAACTGTATTCTTGTTTTGTTTTTTTACTGAAGCTTATTAGTTCCATTGTTTAGATTTATCAATTTTAAAATATTTAATGACAAACTTCAATACATGCCAAATCTGTGAAAAGGTCCCTTTATTATTAATTTTGGCCTTATTCTTTTGAATTATACTAAAATGCATAACATACAGAAGTTCCTTTTTATTCAAGGAAACACTTTAAATACAGAACAATGATACTGCATATTTTTATTTTTTTAACAAGATGTTATATCTACATCCTTCTAAAGCAGTGTCTATTCTAGGATTCAAAAAAGATTGGGGAATTTTTTTCTGATAATTCTAATATTACAAAAATGTATGACATTTTTCCTTCTTTGTCTATGTAAAACATTCCCCCTCCCATGCAAAATATGGCGGTGATCTTCAATAAAAGGGGGTGAATCCCCCCATCCCCAGTCCTAGAATAGACACTGCTTAAGAATGTGTTATGAGGAACAGTCACCAGTTAAGCTTAAGGCACTCTCTAAAACAGCCATATTACCATAAACTTGACAGACTGTAAATATTGCATATAAACATCAACATTTTCCGAAGACATTAATTTTGTATCAGGGATTTTTGTCTTACATCATGTTTACTGTTTACTAAGGGTATCACGTTTAAATGTTTAAACGGTCGCGTTTCGTGTTTTGCTCAAAAACTTTTACAAAAACAGTAAACGTTTAAACGACAGTCAATATCAATATAATAAATATTGAGGTGCAAATAAGGTAGCCAACTAGCCGTACGAAGTATATCGATGAAGAATTGCGAAATCCGGGTACTTGCGGTTAATCCGGGCACTACCGAATTCGTAAGTAATTTATTTCTGATTGGTTAGCAAATGGCATGGACATGAACGGAAACTTACTGAAAATCTTTGCTACTTTCCGAAAATCTTACAACTTGGCAACAAAACAGTGCATTTGCAGCCATCTTGAAATATTTTAAGTGATTGATTAGCAAAGTAAAGCACTGCGGTAGCATGTTGAAAAGCAATATTTTTACCAAATTATATATTGTGCTTTTAAAACGGACATAGGGATACCGTTTTTAAAAAACAGTAACGTTTCGTTAATTTCATTTTGTTTAAATGTTTAAATGAAAAATCTGTAAACGTGATACCATTACTGTTTACACGCATACATTATTAGTACCTGAAATGAATTATCAGCAGTTATAAGCACTGTACAGTGGCCTAAATCTACAGTTCCATATTCCCTCTTATGAATGAGTCAGGGGCAATACAGACAGAAATCCCAAATCCACCAATGCACACAATCTGACAAGTCTGTCAATCAACCCCAATCTGTTGACCAAATCTAGTCAATGAAAGGCCTTTCTGTCTGACAGGTCTGCAATCTATTTAAGAGAACACCTGTTTCACAGTTGATATTGTAATGAAAACCTTTAATCGTTCTGCGCCGTCAACAATCGTTACTTGATTGCACTATGTCAAGGTACACCACACAAAACCTATCTTGACAAGATCACTCAACTGCATGACTGGTAATACTGACTGGTAATAATAAACTATCTGTAGTAGGCAATTAATGGCAAACCAGTCTATAGTTTGAAATTCCTAACAAAATAAATTCAGTTTGCTCTGAAGTGATTTACACAATGCAGCTGTTAAAATCAAAATGTGCAATGCTCTAACAAGATTTAATTGCCATGTAATATACCGGTAGTAAGGCTCCCTAATTACTTCAAATACTAGACTGGAATGTTTGTTTCCTTGGTAAGTGTTTTTTGCTGGACAAAATGCATGCAGGAGCCCTCTGGTAAGAGCATGCACCTGCTGTAATGTATACAGTGAAAGTACAGGATGGAGCTGCATGAATTTGCTTGTCTGCCAAAATATCTTGCTTGCATATTTGTGTTCAGTTATTGATTAGTTAGCACTACCTTTCACGTTTTATGCCATCCAGGCTAAATAAAAAGTAACAAGCAAATTTGTTGAATTGATATCCCCCACCAAATAAATTGTGTTTATGGATGGGTGCAAATACCTTGATGTATAGTAGAATCCTTACAAAGGGCAATAACTCTTAATGAAGAAAGGGTAGAGTTATGATTCTTGTGCATCATGGCACTTTTCCTTATTAATATCTATACACCCATGAAGTTTCATGTTGAAATCTTGTATCATACCTGAGATGAAGCTCTGAAAAGTTACATCATACAAA
Source organism: Dreissena rostriformis (assembly GCA_007657795.1). Classification (NCBI taxonomy): domain Eukaryota; kingdom Metazoa; phylum Mollusca; class Bivalvia; order Myida; family Dreissenidae; genus Dreissena; species Dreissena rostriformis. Next base: position 138,909 of record VMBQ01000567.1, on the reverse strand, counting down.
AACAACAAAGGGCAATAACTCTTATTTAAGAGAGTGAAGGGTTATGGTTCTTTTCCGTAAGATATCTATACACCCATGAAGTTTGGAACTCATGAAGTTTGGCGGGGGATAACAATAGTTAATGAGTCATAAATGAATATGTTATGTTGGTAATACATACACTTTTCAAATCAAAACTGCCTTTCAAACTAAGAAATGATTTCATTTATAGTTTTCTTTCATCCATTGTTTTTGGCACTTGTGTTTCTACTTTATTTTAATGATTAAATAGATATTCATGTAATATCAATTAAATTTATTTAAAAAAGCTTGTTTAAAGACAATTTTCCAACTTTCTGTCACAGTTTTAAAATACAAGATGGCCATGGGCCCTGTGGCGCTCACCTGAGATGCAAAGGAACTAGACTTTTCTGAAAAAGTGCAAAGATTGGACCAAAAAAGTGACTTCTAGAGTATCAAAATGTTTTTGTTTTTTATTGACCTAGTGACCTAGTTTTTGAGCTCACATTACCCAGTTTCAATCTCAGCTCTTCATTGAGACAAAAATAATTTGCGAAATCGACTGAGAAGCCATTAAAACAAGTGTTCTGACTAAGTTTCATTAAGATTGGACTATAAATGTGACTTGTGACTTGTAGAGTGTTAACAAGGTTTTACAGTAGCCATATAAGGACAAATGCTGGCGGTCATGTTTTTCAACTGACTGGAACATTTTTGGACTCAGCCAAGATATTATTAGAACAAATGTTCTGACTTAGTTTCATGAAAATTGGACAATAGAGTGTTAACAAGGTTTTACTATAGCAATAATAGGAAAGCTGCCCCGCCGCCTGGCAGCCATGTTTTTCAACCAACCAGAACCATTTTCAAACTTGTCCAAGATATCATAGGGACACATGTTCTAACCAAGTTTCATGAAGATTGGACACATAATGTGACTTTTAGAGTGTAAACAAGGTTTTACTAAAGCCATATAAGGAAAACTGCCCAACCCCCTCGCGGCCATGTTTTTCAACCAATCAGAACCATTTTCTAACACATCCAAGATATTATTGGGACACATGTTCTGAATAAGTTTCATGAAAATTGGAAATTATATGTGGCCTCTAGAGTGTTAAAAAGGTAAATTGTGATGCCGCACGCCACACGACAGACAAAAGGTGATCACAATAGCTCACCATGAGCACATTGTGCTCAGGTTAGCTAATAAAAGAACAATATAGAAGACCAGGAAGTGAAAAACCTTGAAGGACACATAGACACATACTGATATAGATACACACTGATAACAGAAGGACACATACTGATAACAGAAGGATACATACTGATAACAGAAGGATACATACTGATAACAGAAGGATACATACTGATATAGATACATACTGATATAGATACATACTGATATTGATACATACTGATATAGATACATACTGATATAGATACATAATTATATAGATACATACTGATAAAGAAACATACTGATAACAGAAGGATACATACTGATAAAGATACATACTGATATAGATACATACTGATATAGATACATATGGATGAAGATACATACTGATAAAGTTACATACTTATAACAGAAGGACACATATTGATAACAGAAGGATACATACTGATAACAAAAGGACACATACTGATAATAGAAGACACATACTGATAATAGGAGGACACATACTGATAACAGAAGGACACATACTGATAACATTAGGACACATACTGATAACAGAAGGACACATACTGATAATAGAAGGACACA
>VMBQ01000567.1:17658-136605 GCA_007657795.1 Dreissena rostriformis | reverse complement strand
TTAAAATATCCATGTTGCCAATGTTGATATGACACAAGTGTTATACTTTTGTTGATTTTTTTTTAACCTTTAGTCACAAATATAACTCTCAAGAATATAAGTTACACAACTTTGTTTAATGGGTGTGATTGTACTGATATATATTGGATGTTTGAGTCACAGTGTTGTTTTAGCTTACTAAGGCCTGCTTATTACTGTGTCCGATGTTTGTAAACAAATTACTTTCTTAAATATAATATTATATTATGTTTGCCCTTTAATGGTGAAGAAAATGAAAATATTGAAAATACTTGTTAAAGGAAGAGTGTTTTTTTCAAGTCCTCAACATGTTTTGGGCATAAAAACTACACCCAAATGATTTTGGAAGTACTTTTTATTTTAACCCATTTTATAAATCTTGTATTTATGTCGAACTGCAGAGTGCAGAAATTGCAAACTATTTTAAGATAACTCCCTATGAATGTTCAAAACATTTATAGATTTGTAAATACTTGATGTCAAAATGTGGCTTTTTGTGTTTATCCCTGTAAATATATATCATTCCATATATGTTCTGTTTAGCACTGAGAAGCTAAGTGTTATGATGTCTTGCTGGTTATAAATATCAACTAGGAATACGTGTATTTAACTTATAAAAATTTGTTTGCGCTTTTGATGTCTGTACATTTATCAAGACATGTTCACAAATTCTCAAATTGAATATTTTCTTAATTGTCGTCATAAATCAACAAGAGAAATTAAGATTGTAAATGCTTTAAAATACTTTACAGGTTTGAAAACATAGATAACTTTATCATCAATATTAACCACTTACACTCCCTCATATGAAACATGATACTAGATGTATACATTATGATAGAATGTTCTTTGAAGCAAAACATTTATCACTTTCATCTATGACTACTTAATTTGACTAATTTTATTTATTTTCTTTCATGTATATTTTTGGAACATATCGAGCACAGGTGCCTCCCTATATTAACCTTTAAACACTCAGATACGCTTTTTAACGTATTTTTAGTCCATTAGAAAATCAAATTAAATATAACACCTTTCTTACTTGATTCAAGGCTTCATTTTCAACTCTAAGATACTGATCAGCAGCAAACAGCATAAAACCTGAACAGACTGCGAGTAACTCGCAGGCTGTTCTGGTTTTATGCTGGTTGAATTAGCTATTTTCACTTCGCTTCTGAGTGGGAATGGGTTAACCCTTTGAGCGCTGGAACCGGATTTTGAAGGCCTTTGCAAACAGTTTGGATCCAGATGAGACGCCACAGAACGTGGCGTCTCATCAGGATCCAAACTGTTTGCTATTCTGATAGTATTCTTTGAAAAAAAATCGAAGAAAATGCTAATTTTAGAAATTTAGCAGACAACATTTTAGCAGACGACAAATTTCCCAGCATGCAAAGGGTTAATCAGCACGGACTTGGTAAGCCAGAAAACAGTGGAAAGTGCAAAAACATGAAACAGGTATGAATGCCGAGTCATCATACCTTTGACAGACAGCTGAGGCTTAGACCTGCCTTTGCAATAAACACTGATGAGTATGAGTGAAAAACAGTTGGGACCAAATTTAACCCATTTATGCCTAGCGTCTAGAAAAAAGGCCTTGGCAAACAGCGTAGACCCAGATGAGACGCCGCATGATGCGGCGTCTCATCAGGGTCTGCGCTGTTTGCTTTAGAACAATTTTGAAGGATGGGAGAGTCCACTAGGCATAAATGGGTTAAGGAAGTTTCCAAATATTATTTTAGCAGGCCTATACAATTGTATATTTCTCTGAGCTAGTGAGCGTGTGGAGAGTGTGGGCAGTTCTAGCTGCGTATAAAAGCAGTACTGGGAGGTGTAACATCACTATTAACCATTGTCTATGATCATAATTTACGTACATGTATCAATATTATGGAGTTGTTTACGATTATTCATAAACTCCCTAATATCAATGAAAGTTTATTTAATGCAGTCTAAACATGAGACTTCATTTAATAGAATTCATAAATGACTTCAGTTTCAAGCGCCTTGAGGAAACTTGTGAAAATGGATTTTAAAAAAACACTTTATGATAATTAAAATGAAATGATTTCTCAGCATGTTTATGCTTTTCATAATGAATCATTTCATCTTCATAAACCTTTTATGTGAGAAGGCCCCCATTGGTTGGTACATTTCTAAATTGTTCTTAGAGTTAGCTGATGCCTTGAGATTTAAGTTATTCAAAACAGATTGTGGGGGAAGACATTAACCTATTTTATTGCCTTCTATTCAGCACACTCAAAACACATATTTGGATTTACTGTCATTTTTGTCCATGGTATGTCTAGCAAGGATTAGATTCATCCCCTCAATAAAACCTGAAATCCTTTCTTCTTCTGAATTATCATGATAATGACATTGGCTAGTGTAAAATTTAGTAAATGAAAATTTACATTTTGCTGACCTTGCATAAAATTATATGGAATGCAAACTTTTTTTTTTGTCCAAATGAAATATTTATCTTATAGATTATGTGTGTTTTCTTTTCTAGCTTCATGAATTTTTTGGCTGTAATGCAACCTGACACTAAATAGAAATGTCTGGCTCTCAGATTTTATGAAAACATCCTGACATTTTTTGTCTCTTTTTGGATATGAATTTTACAGTTGATTCTGTTTTGTTTTGATTTCAATAAGGTGTGCTACTGAAAGGGGAAATACAATAACCAAATTGAGGACCAGCTGGTTCAAAGGGACCTTTTCACGTTTTGGTAAATTGACAAAATTTGAAAATACTTGACAGATTTGCAAATTTTCCTTGTAGTTATGATATTTGCGAGAAAACAGTAATTCTGAACATTTACCATGCTCTAAAATATCCATTATATTTGGCGATTTAAAAACCTGAAAATTATAAAGTGTAACAAACACGAAACGATTGAATAATTTGGAGAGTTCTGATGTTATTGTTGTATTTTGTGGCATTACGAGGATTGCTTCAATAATGTATAAAATACACCACTCACTGTATGAGCATGGATGGCAGAGTGGTTTAAGTGCTAGACTTTTACTCCAAGGGTCAGTGGTTCGAGCCCAGTTGAGGATTACCTTTAGTCTTTCTTTAATTTTATTCTTGTTTTTTTATTGGAGCTATTAGGTTCCAATTTTGAAATTAATCAAAATTAAAGCATTTAATGACAAACTTCAATACATGCCGAAATCTTTGAAAAGGTCCATATAAGTCTAGACCTGGGGGTTGAAGTCTATGGGGTCCTAGTTTCTGGTTGAATGGAAGTCTAATCGCATGCATCCATTTTACATGGAGCAATACCCTTAATGTGGTAAACAAAGTTTAGATGTTTTGAGGTTCATCTTTAAAAAAAGAAAACATTACATTTATTTAAAAAAAATAGAAGAACAAACTGAGAAAATATAGTTTTTTTTAAACAAAAAAAATATGTTTTTTTCAATCCAAAAATATTTATTACAATGTACACAAGGAGTAAACCGCCACTGTTCTAAATCTGCCACCAAGGCCAAATAAGCATTTTAAAAATGTATGGTGATATTTTTTTTGCTTATTTTATCAATACAAACATGCAGGTCACACGTGATTGGCATTCTATGAGGGTTCTAACAGATACACAGGACGGGCAAGATTGCTAAGGATGCCATGGGGTCTCCGTGACAACAAATGAAGATGGTGTCCTAACGCTAAGAACTGGCTTTACAGTTATATGTTGAGACTTTATTATTCATTTCCCTGGACATCAATGTACTATTGGCCTCCAGACATCATTGACTTGCCTTGTAATCCAATATGGATTCAAGCACTCAACAGACACCTGATTTCTCTTAGATAATAAGGTAATAACAACCCAAATATAACGTTGTTTTTAACTCATTCATTTACATAAAACTAACAAGCAAGCAAGGTACATGCAGAAGAACTAAGAATATTGTACCCATATTCATAAAAGGCATTAAAAGCATTAACCCTTTGAGCGCTGGAACCGGATTTTGAAGGCCTTTGCAAACAGTTTGGATCCAGATGAGACGCCACAGAACGTGGCGTCTCATCAGGATCCAAACTGTTTGCTATTCTGATAGTATTCTTTGAAAAAAAATCAAAGAAAATGCTAATTTTAGAAATTCAGCAGACGACATTTTAGCAGAAGACAAATTTCCCAGCATGCAAAGGGTTAAGAAGTTAATACATTTTGGAATGTCACCCACTTACAATCCACTGCTATCATAACAACTAGAAACACTGAATTATTACCCTGGAAATAACTTAACTAGCAATATGTATTACTATCTGACATGGCAATTACACCCAAACATAATGAGCAAAGCTTCGAGAACCTGATGTGAAGAGCTGTAACACAGCAATAATTGTCATGTTCTCAGAAAGAACAACTTCCTCTAGACTTAACGGAAATAATGGATACAACTATAGGTTGGATGAACACAGTTTCGGAACATTTTTTTTATACTTAATGTAAAATAAGTCGTTTTATACTAAATGAAGCCCATCTTTAAAGAAAAGGAATAAAGGACTTCCGATAACTATAGCCATATAAGGCACACTGCCCCGCCCCTAGCAGCCATGTTTTTCAACGAACTGTTATCATTTTCGAACTTGGCCACGATACCATCAAAACAAATCTTCTGAGCAAGTTTCAGGATGATTGGGCAAAAAAGGTTTCTTATAATTTAGTTATTTGTTTCAAATTGATTTCCCTTCCATGGTTCCCACTTGTACATGTACAATTACATCTACTGATCTTGGATGATTAATCCTCTATGAATGTACAAATATTACCCAGGTAGAACATAATCATTTAACTAGAGGGCCATTATGGCCCCAATTCGCTCACCTGAATTCATATTGTGTTCTTAGCTTGGAGATTTTTTTAAGTTTTTACTATGTACAATAATGAAAATAAGTAACACATTGGACTGGAAACTTTTTTACCACATTGTCAAATTTGAATACATTTGGTATAAGACTTCTATGTGATGTTACATACTGAATACCAAACCTTTGGGCCTTGTGTTTTCAGAAAAGATTTTAGAACGTGTTTTTCTATTACCGGTAGTCTATATATACCCGCCTATATTATACCATGTGACCCATAGGGTGTAGTCAGTTTTGATCCCAGGGATATGATTTAAACAAACTTGGTACAGAAACACTGCATTATACCTTATTGATAAGCTCTTAGCTTTATAGCATGATTTAAACAAACTTGGTAGTGGACATCCAAATGATATATGACACCTCTGGGCATGTGGTTTTAGAGGAGATTTTACCAAACGACTAGACCTCGCCCTCTCTGAAGATAATTTTTTATTTGTTTATTTTTATTTTTTTAAATAAGTTTCCATCAAAGAACATATAAAAAACAAGACCTGTCACCGTAGGATGATATATGCCCCCGAAAAACGCTTTTTCCATATTTTTTTTCCATATTTTTTTCCACATTTTTTGAAACCTAAACGCAAAAGTAAACCTTAACGCACAGTGTGACGGAAAGACAGACAGACGGGCAGTGCAATTACTAGATGCCCACGTTCGGGGGCATAAAAAATTACCCAAAGTGGATCCCTGGGACATGAAATGAACAAACAAGGTTGAGGGCCACCATACATACAAAATATTAATCCTCTGGCCTAGTTGTTTTCTAGAATATTTTTATGTTATTTTGCTATATAAGTATTAATAAATCATGTTACGCCTGGAACATGGCCAGTTTTTACCCCAGGGGCATGATTTAATTTTAAATTAACCACTTCAATGTTACATACCAAATGCTAATCCTCTGAGCTTTGCGGTGTCTCAAGATAAGTTTTTTTATGTTAACAATTCAAAACTCAGGTAAGCTAAAAATCAGGATCCATGACACATTGGTATATCCAGCAAGAATAATGGAATTTGGCTGTGCATCAAGCACTTTGAAAAAACTTTGGAAGACAGGAAGAGAGGAGATTTAATTGTTACAAGCATTATCATTTGCTTATATGAGAGAAAAAGATGTGGCATATTTTTGCACCAAGTTCAGACCGATTTTCTGGGATTGCAGTTGAAAAGTAATTAAGCATACAGTAATAAGAGCTGATGGTTTCTAGATTCAAAAACTTCAGGCAGTACTTGAGCTTATTAAAACACTTGATAAAGAGACTGAAAAATCCCTGATTACTCATTTTACTGATAAAATAAATATATAATAAATGTGTTTTCAGTAAAAGTACACAAACCACTGGAATAGATTATTTAGACATCATGACCATTTCACACAGTCAGTCAGGTAACCCAAACTCACAATTTTCCTGGGTAAGGTCAGGTCAACTAAGCTCACCCTTTTCCTGGGCAAGGTCAGGTAACCATAGCTCACACTTCTCCTGGGCAAGGTCAGGTAACCCTAGCTCACACTTTTCCCAGGCAAGGTCAGTTAACATAAGCTCACACTTTTCCAGGGCAAGGTCAGTTAACATAAGCTCACACTTTTCCAGGGCAAGGTCAGGTAACCTTAGCTCACACTTTTCCTGGGCAAGGTCAGTTAACATAAGCTCACACTTTTCCTGGGCAAGGTCAGGTAACCTAAGCTCACACTTTTCCTGGGCAAGGTCAGTTAACATAAGCTCACACTTTTCTAGGGCAAGGTCAGGAAACCAAAGCTCACACTTTTCATGGACAAGGTCAGGTAACCATAGCTCACACTTTTCCTGGGCAAGGTCAGGTAACCAAAGCTCACACTTTTCCAAGGCAAGGTCAGGTAACCATAGCTCACAATTTTCCTGGGCAAGGTCAGGTAACCAAAGCTCACACTTTTCATGGGCAAGGTCAGGTAACCACAGCTCACACTTTTCATGGGCAAGGTCAGGTAACCTTAGCTCACACTTTTCCTGGGCAATGTCAGGTAACCTTAGCTCACACTTTTCCAGGGCAAGGTCAGGTATACATAGCTCACACTTTTCCAGGGCAAGGTCAGGTAACCATAGCTCACACTTTTCCAGGGCAAGGTCATGTAACCATAGCTCACACCTTTCCTGGGCAAGGTCAGGTAACCTAAGCTCACACTTTTCCTGTGAAAGGTCAGGTTACCTTAGCTCACACTTTTCCAGGGCAAGGTCAGGTAACCGTAAATCACACTTTTCCCGAGCAAGGTCAGGAATTCTTAGCTCACACTTCTCCTGAGCAAGGTCAGGTAACCATAGCTCACACTTTTCCTTGGCAAAGTCAGGTAACCATAGCTCACACTTTTCCTGGACAAGGTCAGGTAACCATAGCTCACACTTCTCCTGTGCAAGGTCAGGTAACCTTAGCTCACACTTTTCCAGGACAAGGTCAGATAACCTTAGCTCACACTTTTCCTGGGCAAGGTCAGGTAACCCAAGCTCACACTTTTCCAGGGCAAGCTCAGTTTAGTCTAGTTGACCAATACTAAAAGGTGATACTAATGCCAGTAACTGGAAATGCCCTACTTGAATCAGAGGTAATGAGAACATGGCTATGTTTTGATTGTATTACCAATTCCTGCAAAACATATGTGCCAAGGCCAAGATTCAAACTCAGGACCCCAAGATTGACAGTCGTACACTTGAACAACTGAGCAAGCAGTGCCTGGCAGTTCTCAACAATTGTAGTCGATGGGAGGCAAAAAATCTAAGACTTAATAACTAAATCAAACAAAATTAGTGCCTGGCAGTACTCAACAATTGTAGTTGATGGGAGGCAAAAAATCTAAGTGTTAATAACTTAATCAAACAAAATTAGTGCCTGGCAGTACTCAACAATTGTAGTTGATGGGAGGCAAAAAATCTAAGTCTTAGTAACTAAATCAAACAAAATTAGACACACACAATTACATATAACAACTTCTTTTGATGTAATTGCTGCTGTTCAAACAAAGCTGTTTACCTTTTTTAAGAATTCAATAAACTTACAGTCCAAAATTCTATGATATGAATACAGCAACAATAAGTTTCAGCATTATACTGTACTTTCTAGGAGATCCATACTTTGACAATTAACTTGCATTACTATGAAACTATGAATACAATATTTTTATTATCGTAATGTGAGAAAATAATAAAAATTACCCAAATAGTTATCATTAATGTTTTTAATCTGATAAGTTTGTGTTTCTCCTAAATGGCGCATGTTATTATCCCTTTGCATGCTGGGTAATTTGTCGTCTGCTAAAATGTTGTCTGCTGAATTTCGAAAATTAGCATTTTCTTCGATTTTTTTCAAAGAATACTATCAGAATAGCAACAAACAGTTTGGATCCTGATGAGACGCCACGTTCTGTGGCGTCTCATCTGGATCCAAACTGTTTGCAAAAACCTTCAAAATCCGGTTCCAGCACTCAAAGGGTTATACATCATAACTTTGACCCAGCTTCATGATACAGCAGAAGACTGCATAGTTCACTACAGTTGTAATACCTGGTGTCAAACATTCAAAACATTACTTCTGACCATCAGATAATAACTCAAATCTAGCTAGTTGGTTTTCAAGCCTTAATGATGTTGTGAGCAGTGTGTTGGCAGGTTACTAATTGGACTAATGGGCCCCCTCCCACATCCACTCTGGTCACTGTCAGACAGTGGACTACGCCTCAAGCAACACTGGCGTGTGATCCTCACATGGAGATGTGTTGCAACAGTTTCTTAAGGCTATGAAAATATGAATGCAACATGTCTCAACAAAAATGTTTTGCACTTTTCTACTGTGGAAAGAAATAGAGAATATTAGGTTAGTGTCTTTTTGTACTTGAATTCATCTGACGAGTTGAAGAAAGGTTTACATAGCCAGGCTCAAAAAAATCTTAAAGGGACCGTCCAACAGATACGTGAAACGATATTTTGGGAAACTAGGAGGATTGCTTATAGAGCTAAAAAATACATCCGCTACAAACATGAGCGTGGATAGTCGAGTGGTCTAGGCGGGTAGCTTTTTACTCCAGGACTCCAGGAATCCAGGAGTCAGTGGTTCGAGCCCTGTTGAGGGTTACTTTTTTTCCTTTTTTTAAATTGTATTCTTGTTTTTTTACTGGAGATTTTTGGTTCAAATGTTTAAATTTATCAATATAAAGCATTTGAAGCATTTAATGACAAGCTTCAATACATGCCAAAATCTGTTGGGACGGCCCCTTTAAATGCAGTCTAACCGTTTTCATTCGAGCCATATATTACAACACTGTTATTCACAATTTATTATTATAATCCATCCTAAACACAAATACGTTATAATTTAATGCGACTGCGTTTCAAAATGCACAGACACTCACATCATTGAATTGAATGAAGCGATCAAATGATTACGTCAGCAGGCAAGTGTGTGCAGTTGGGGGAATTGTTTTGCATTCAGAAAAAAAGATTAATATAAACAATGTTTTGGATTGATAACTTATGGCTATAATTTCTTATACGGTATATTGATTTGAAATGTAAGCATTCAATTCATGTTTATTTTGAAATTTACGAACAAATGAATGAGGATGTTGATATTTTTAACGAGTTTAATCGTCTACAAGTCTTTACTGCCTGTGACCTATAAAGGGACTTGTTCACAGATTTTTGCATGTTTTGAAGTTTGTCATTTAATGCTTTCAATTGATAAATTTTAACATCGGAACTGACCAGCTCCAGTATAAAACAAAAACAAAATTAAAGACAGAAAGAAAAATAAGTAAGCCACACCTGGGCTCGAACCACTCACCCTTGGAGTAAAAGTCAAAAATCCTTGTAATGTCACAAAATATAACGATAACAACAGAACTCTCCAAATTATTCAATCGTTTCACGTTTGTTACGCTTTATAATTTTCAGGTTTTTAAATTGTGAAAAGATGCATAAAATGGATATTTGAGAGCATGGTTAATGTTCACTATTAATGTTTTTCTGAAATATCATTACTACAACGAAAATTTGCAAATCAGAAACAATTTTTGTCAATTTTGTCAATTTACCAAAACGTGAACATGAAGGTCCCTTCAACTGGAAAATGAAAGGCAAAAAAAGCAGTCCGCTATGTACATGCAGGGGCTGGATAAAGGCTAGTAGGCTAAAAAAAACACATGTTTTTCTTTTAGCTGTAGGATAAAATGGATAATGACACATCCAGTACATTGAAGTGTTCTTTGTGACAAGGAGTGGTGTGCTGTATGTGTACCTTAAGGCTCAAGCTTACAAAAAATACTAATGATCTTCTTTGCTTTCTAACATAAGTATTCTTTTTATCTGCTTGATCTTATCACAACCACCACAATCTAGGGTTATAATGGTATGACAGTTATTTCAAGTAGAACCCTGATGGTATTAACTTCTGAATGTGATTACTTAGACATGCTATGTTCAGGCTTGGTATCCTCACATAAGAATGTGGCTAACTGTTCACAGTGTTTGTTTTCCTTCATAAAGATTGCCTTATATCGGCCCTTTCCGCTAGACGTTTGTCCCCTCACACAGAAATTTTTTGCAAAACAATGAGATCTAAAAAAAAAAAAATGTTTTTTAAACCTTTTATTATATTTATATAAGTTGGCCTGATCCAGTGAGGAAAAATATTGCATAATTAAATATTATGTTGGCTTGAATTTGTTTTAAAACAGCAAAATATTTTAATTTGATTATTTAAGACTTACTTATTTTCCCCCAAAATCAGGCTTTTCGCTGGATTTTTTCCCCCTCAAAAAGACCAGGTGACATATTGGTCCACTAGACCAGCACATCAAGCATACAGGGCCAAGGGGGACTGATAATGAGAAGCTGTGGTGTCCTGGTGTCGACTAAGAAGTGTTTTCTCAGACCACTGGGGCAGACAAAGACAGAAATATCTAACACATTCTCTGGTTCACAGGATAACTATCCATTGGTTTTCCTTGCCAATTTTGGGATTGGGAATTTGTTCATGTGAAAAAGTCCACTGATTTATGAAAAACTAATTTAATACTCTTTATAAGAATTCAAATAAGGAGAACACAATCATATGAATTAAAGTTATATACTTTGTTAGATGTAATTGAAATAAAACAATGATTAGACACTTCTTTCTAAAAAAAAAAAAATTTTTTTTACAATTTCTTCGGTTTGGAAATGGGTCCATTTAACGGACCCATAGATACTCCAGGAAAAGGCCTGCTATCATACAATTTATACTCGTTGTATTCATTTGCAAAATAACAGAATTTTTTATTTATAAATTCAACCTTAATAAAAGAAGGAAAAATTAAGCAAAAAATATTTTTATATTTATTTCCTAAATAAAATGTAACAACAACAACAACAATAATAATAATACCAGTAATAATAATGATAAAAACAAGGTATGTGTTTGTGAAACACAATGCACAATGTCCCCTTTTGAGCGATTTTGACCACATATATTTGACCTTTGACTTTGAAGGATGACCTGGTGCAGTTTTTAAAAAAAATGACCTTTGACCTTGAAGGATGACCTTGACCTTGACGGAACTTGACCTCGGAACATTGACATTAAAGTATTTGACCTTATAGTTTTAGTGATTCTGATGGTGCAGTTTAAAAAANTAAAAAAAAAAAAAAAAAAAAGGACCTCTGACCTAATATAAATATCAATAATAATGCAAAAATAAATGTCAAAATTAAGAGTTGTCTTGCAAAAGAAGATTTCTAATTATTGCATAATCTCTTTATGAGAGGGAAAGATTGACTTAAGCTGATTGCCATTAACTGATAGAAGGTAAATCTCAGGGTTTATTCAATGTGTCAAGATATTAAGGAATTAAATTGCACTGATATGGATGTGACTAATGAATGGATCAGCTTTGGCATACTTGTTTGCCATGTCATTGCACTTGTGTATGAGCCCACATGTCATTGACATTCCATGCATGCACTTGAGTAGGAGTCTAGTGCAGTAAATCATTTACCACTCAAATACGTACTTTGACGGGCTTGTAGTCCCTTAGAAAATCAATTAAAATTAACCCTTTGCATGCTGGGAAATTTTTCGTCTGCTAAAATGTTGTCTGCTAAATTTCTAAAATTAGCATTTTCTTCGATTTTTTTTTCCAAGAATACTATCAGAATAGCAAACAGTTTGGATCCTGATGAGACGCCACGTTCTGTGGCGTCTCATCTGGATCCAAACTGTTTGCAAAGGCCTTCAAAATCTGGTTCCAGCGCTCAAAGGGTTAAAGACATTTACTACAAGATTCGAGTTTTAAAGGCTTCATTTCCAACATTAAGATACTGATGAGCAGCAAACAGCATAAAACCTGAACAGCTTGCGAGTTACTCGCAGGCTGTTCTGGTTTTATGCTGGTTGCAAAAGCCATTTTATTTTTTTCCTTCTGATTGGGAAAGGGTTAATACCACATCATATGATACAAGACTATGTAACTAGGGAAAGGATCAGACTATGTAACTAGGGAAAGGATCACAAAAGGTACAGGGCGCAGCTCAAACAGGGGCCAGGGCAGGGTGGAAAGCCGGACAAGTCTTGTGACACTTTCTTAAAATGTAATAAATCTAAGGATTTTCTTTGATCAGCACTAGAAATTGAGTTTTTTAAGCATAGCTTTTTTTTATTGCCCATTGAATATTTGCTAAAATTTATGAAAATTAATCAGATTTTCACATTAATTTTTATTTATTTTTACCAACCAATAGGAGGGGCAGGAGGGAGGAACCAAAAAAAGCAGAGCACAGCACCCTCCTATTTAATTCTTGATGTTTCCCTTTGTAAAAAGACCATTTTATTTGATCCAAATATGAACTTAATTAAAGAATTTTGCTTTTATTGGGGCTTTTACATTTGTACTGTTTTGCTGAGAATTAAGTTTGACCATGTTTTATACACCTGAAATTATCTGGCTTAAGGTTTGGTTGGAAAACCAACATAATAAACTGTTTGTATAATGTGCAAATACCAGACAGTCATAATTTATAAAATTCTGAATCGTTTTGACATATTTTAAAGACTATCATATAACCATAAATCAATGAATGTTTAACATAACCCCCTTTAGTGAAAGGAGATAGGGTAGTATTACTTCAAGCCAGGTTTCTATTTGCTTAGGTATACCCCTATGCAGTATGTGTACCATATAGTAAAATACATCTACTGTTACTTAAACTGTCTAACACAGCCTACCAAAGATTAAAATACATCTACCGTTACTTAAACTGTTTAACACAGCCGTTCAGGTCACACACCACACCTGTCTCTTGCCAAACTTAGCCATACTGTGGACCTTTCATGGATGCAAGTGTTGGCCTAAAGAATAATGAATATTAACCACACACAACATCAGTTCAGAAATGTTGATCTGAAATCCTCACCACAGTTAAGAGAATTTAATGAATAATGACTACTGCCTTTGTCCCCTTTATAGACTACAGATATCTTTGTAATGTGACACAAACTCAATGAACAGCACTTAAATTGGCAAATTTTTAATGTGTTCTTCAAATTACAATACTAATTAATTTTCACCTTTTTTTCTAAATTGAAGAGATTTTAAGGGGATGTTTTTCTTCTTACATCCCCTCTCTATATCAAGCTTTAAATTCATTATTATCCTATATCATTAAATATAAACATTTCACCCCACAACCCCAAGCATTTTAAATATTGAGATCAAGGGCTTATTACCCCTTTGCATGCTGGGAAATTTGTCCTCTGCTAAAATGTCGTCTGCTGAATTTCTAAAATTAGCATTTATTTGATTTTTTTTTCTAAGACCACTATCAGAATAGCAAACAGTTTGGATCCTGATGAGACGCCACGTTTTGTGGCGTCTCATCTGGATCCAAACTGTTTGCAAAGGCCTTCAAAATCCGGTTCCAGCACTCAAAGGGTTACACCTCATGGCCTTGTTGTTTCAAAGAAACAAATTCACTATAAAAGTCTACATTTAACATGTGACCACAGGGGCATGATTTGAACAAACATTGTAGAGGATCACTAGTTGATGTTATCCACCAAATATTAAATCCCTTACACTGGCGCTTACAGAGAAGATTTTAAAAGTAATTTACTATATACCTCTATACATATATATAACGAAAAATAATCTTACATTGAGGAAAATTGCATTATTTATATACATCTTAATGCGAAAAGTATAAACATAAAACTATTCACAACTCATGTATGTAAAATGTGACATGGCTGTATATTGCATTTTGGGCCGGTGGCCTTTATTTACGAAATAAATTGTCTTGTCTTGTCTATATAAATAATGTGACCACTTTTTACTCCAGTTGAATGATTTGAACAAGCATGGTTGAGGTACACTGCAGTATCCTATGTCAAATACCAAATATCAAAGATGTGGGCCTTGTGTTTTTAGACACAAAGATTTTCCAATTTATTTTGCTATATATTTCTATAAAGGGGCATGATTTGAACAAACTTGAAAGAGGACCACCATACCATGTGACATGCCAAGTACCCAACCACTAGGACTTTTAGTTTCAGAGATTTGTGATGTTTTTACTATATAAACATAAGACAAGCAAGTCAACCCCACAGTGGGACAATTTCGAATGCAAATGAATGATTTGAACAAACTTGGTAGAGGACCACCATATGATGTAACACACCAAATATTAAATCCCTGATCCATGCCGTTTCAAGGGAAGATTTAAGTGTTTTAATTTTTAACAACTTTAAAAGAGGGTTACCCAAGGATCGTTCCTGTGAAGTTTTGTTAAAATCTGCCCAGCAGTTTAGGAAGAGATTTCGTTTGAATGAAAAGTTTGCCCACAACGCATGACGGACTACCCATGACGGACAAACGGCGGTTCCCAAAAGCTCACCGTGTGCATTGCACAGGTGAGCTTAACCCATTTATGCCTAGCATCTAGAAAAAAAGGCCTTGGCAAACAGCGTAGACCCAGATGAGACGCCGCATGATACGCATCTCATCAGGGTCTGCTCTGTTTGCTTAAAGGAATTTCTGTAAGAAATATTCTAAATATAAAAATAAATATACTAGACATCCCTAATTTGGAAATAAATTGATCCAATTAAGAAGATAGGAGAGTCCACTAGGCATAAATGGGATAATTGAGCCCCAGACCTGACTGACAATATGCTTAATGAGGCGAGCATTTCTTTGTCCAGTGGCCTCAATTTAACTGCGGCCTCTATTATTGAAAGTTGGAATGTCTTGTGGATAAATAATAACAATTAACCAATGTAAATTTTAGATTTAATCAAAAGTGACAGCCATTTAACACTTGAACCAATCAATATTCAAATGAAGTAAGAATTGAAGAGACTTTTACAAATAAAAAAAAATGTTTTGTTATCAATCTAGATCAGAATCAAAGAATTGAAGAGACTTTTACAAATTAAAAAATGTTTTCATATCAATCTTGATCAGAATCAAAAGATTGAAGAGACTTTTACAAATTAAAAAATGTTTTCATATCAATCTTGATCAGAATCAAAGAATTGAAGAGACTTTTAGAAATTAAAAAATGTTTTCATATCAATCTTGATCAGAATCAAAGAATTGAAGAGACTTAAAGAAATTAAAAAATGTTTTCATATCAAGCTTGATCAGAATCAAAGAATTGAAGAGACTTTTAGAAATTAAAATTTTTATAATAAAAAATGTTTTCATATCAATCTTGATCAGAATCAAAGAGTTGAAGAGACTTTTAGAAATTAAAAAATGTTTTCATATCAATCTTGATCAGAATCAAAGAGTTGAAGAGACTTTTAGAAAAAAAAAGAGTTTTCTTTATCAATCTATATCAGACATTGTTCAACTATGGGGACTTTTTAATTATTTTGCAATGTGTGCCTTGCTGTGATAACATACCGTTCCCAGACTGTGGAGATGGCAATCAGCAGATTTTCACAGAAGAAATGCAACAGTGCATCAGACTGTTTATAATATCTCCCAGATACATATGGGCGGCGCTCTGTAAAAAGGGGGCTTAATGCATGTGCGTAAAGTGTAGTCCCAGATTAGCCTGTGCAGGCCGCACAGGCTAATCAGGGACAACACTTTCCGCCTAAATGGAATTTTTGCTAAGAAGAGACTTTCTTTAATAGAAAAATATCATAAAAGCGGACAGTGTCGTCCTTGATTAGCCTGTGCGGACTGCACAGGCTAATATGGGAGGACACTTTACGCACATGCATTTTACCCCCTTTTCACAGAGCGTGACTCATATATAATCCTGGCAGTAAACACTTTACAGCAGGACTGAGCCTGCAGCCTGCATACAGACAGCTTGCTATATACATTCCAAGTCCAATGAATACTGTCTGAGAATAGTTGTCACAACAGTCAGGGCATTGGTAATATTATGGTCTGTATGTACTTAATTGTATACTGTCTGTACTGAAATTATATATAGTTTGACTTTATGTACTTTATTATACACATATGTACTAAAATTACATATTGTATGACTTAATGTACTTTATTATATACTATATGTACTGAAATTATATAATATATGATTAACGTGACATGAATCTTAATCATGATTTGTTGGTTTTGTTATATGGACGATGTACATTGTGCCAGTCATAATAAAACACATGTTCTGTTCTGTTCTGTCATCCAGTGAATATTGTATTAAAGTGAGTACTGATTATTTAATTTTAGTATCAACATATAATATTGATTTTATTTCAGTGAATATTGTATTAAAGTGAGTTCTGATTATTTAATTTTAGTATCAACAATTAATATTGTTTATATTTATATTTTGTATTTTATACTTTATATAAGCAATCCTCATAATGTCACAAAATATAAAATATATAATATTTAAGAGCATGGTAAATGTTCAGTGTTACAATTTCCTTACATAAAACATAACTGAAACGAAAATTTGCAAATCTGAAACATTTTTTTTAATTATGTCAATTTATCAAACTGTGAACAGGTCCCTTTAAGATAAAAGCACAGGCCAGAGTGTCATAAGTTCATAACGTTGTAACCCATAAACAATAATTTTAACTAACAGAAAACAGTAAATGGATTTGGTGTTTGCCTTTTGACGCCGATTGCATATGTTTAATCCAGTACCACCTGTGCCGGCTCTGAGGTCCGCCTGACCTAGCCGGACCCAAAGTGCCTTATCGCTCACCTGACGCCCTCAATGAAGTCAGTAAAAGTGAACGTACGTGAAGGCAGTCAATCAGTATCGTGTACTAGTAGTAGTAACAATCTGTATGCACATCTCCATCTTATGCGTGTTAATACATACTACAAATTGTGTTTGCAAATTAAAAACGACTATCACAAGTATTAGTAACAAGTATGATATATACATATTTACCACGATAATTTGTTCAATATTTTACGTAATAGATGTACTTACCGCATCTAAGGAAAGTGAACCGAGAACACATAACGCGAACATAAGGGTCCAAAGACCCGAACAGGGGCCTGTCATAGTTAGAAATCCAATATTCTGTATCCAGTGATAGGGTACACCAGGACAATGCCCTTATATCCCAAACTGTCAACTATTTCAATTATCACTAACACTTCATTTGGGCGAGTGCAGAATGTCAGCTATTTCCTATGCAGGGTTCACTCCTGAATGAAAGAAAGTCTTAGTCGGTCTCTCCCGTGCTGACTAATGAGAAAATTCAGCAGCGAAACTCCGGTCTGTTCTCTCACTCTCCGAAACTACTGCAGCGTCTCCACCAGCCAAGAGACGAGAATGTGCTCACATTTACCTACATGTTAAACTTGAAACTTTCCCGTCTCTCTAAAATAGCACGATCAGCTAAAGGCTTCACGCGCGACTGATCACATCGGGTGTACGGCACAGCGTTCCCCTCAGTTACACCCTGTAATATCACCGGCAGAACAAGGAGAGGGAAATG
This sequence comes from Dreissena rostriformis, assembly GCA_007657795.1. Taxonomy (NCBI): domain Eukaryota; kingdom Metazoa; phylum Mollusca; class Bivalvia; order Myida; family Dreissenidae; genus Dreissena; species Dreissena rostriformis. The sequence continues at coordinate 118,764 of VMBQ01000567.1, read as the reverse complement.
AAACCACCGACTTGAGTGAGCCCAAATTAATGGCACTTATAGTCGATTTAAATGTTTGAAGACTAACGTACGGGATAATAAACCTAGACAGAGTTAGGGTGACATTTATTTGAAGAACGCAGTTTGTTTACTTGCGTAATCTCAATACTAGCCTGTTGATTTGGGGGCCAGTGTTATCTTGTCTGTCTAATCAATAAAGTTTAGGATATCTATCCCGAAGCAGCTTAACGAGGAGCATGTAAGATACCGCAATCAAATCTTATCGGATTTATGACTTCCGAACTTACGCAAGTTCTCGTTACCCTCCGGGTGGCTACGCCTACATTATACCGGTAGAATCTGACATGGGAGAGCCGCAAAGCAAAATTAATAGAATGTATACAGAGCTTCATTTTCCTTCTAAACCATGGGTCCATTCCCTATAAGAAAAAATGTAATGATGCATTTTATCCAAATGTTAAGTACCGGGTATATATTTGAGAATTCCTCCCCCTTTAATTGTTTTGTTGCTCCCCAAACTAGGTTTCATTAATACATTATTTCCCAAAACGGCAGACTATCCCGGTTCCCAAAATATAAAAAGGCGCTGTTGTAAAGCTTTACCGGCAAAAGCGACAAACGTAGAGTATGAAATTCTCAGGGAACACGACCCTCAGGCAGCAGGTATTTCGAAGTGTATGATGTTCTTACGCGCCTGGGGCTGCATTACCGGGGTATGTGTGGGTCCGAAGAGTGTCCCCGCACTCCTACCTAATTAACTTACTAGACTCACGTAAGTTGGGACCAATTTTGAATTGTAGCTTCAATTTCCAGGTATAAAATTGTTACTGAAAGATTGTCATCTTGGAGTGGTCTTGTGTTGTGTNGGGGGGGGGGGGCGGACTACCTGTCCGGTACGACCACCAACCAAACTCACGTGCTTCCGGGAACGTTGATTGAACCCGTGTCTCATAGGTGTATAGAATGTTCGTGGACAAACTATAATACTACAATCGACCACTCGCCAAATCAACGATCGCCCCACTCCGCCTGCCTTGCCACATGACCTACAGACCTAGAAACCACGACAAACGGTAGCAGACGACCCGAATTTGGGATAGAAGATTTATTTTATCTATAGCCCGAAAACATGGACTAGGGCAGTTTAATGAGAGCAAAACAGAATACTAAGCAAGGTATGACTAAATCGAGTAAACAATCGCTTCTAGTAAGGAAACTAATTTATTTTTCATAACGGTACTTCAATATATTCATGCGTAAAAGTCAGTGTCTGGTTAATAGTGGCGAGCTAAGCTAAAGAAAGTGAATCTCGGACTACAACTCAATGCCGTCAATGGCGCCGCCTTTTTTTCGGCGTAGCTGTTTAAACCAGCTTTTCACCTTAAATGGCCTTTCTCACGCCCATAAAATGTTGAGGAAATTTCCCGCCACTAGACCCGAATGAAAACATCCGAATTTTTCATTTGCTGATTTGAGAGAAATCCCCCAGAGCATTGGCCACATTACTGCGTCTTTGTATAGCGTATAGGTTGTAACACTGGTCAGTGTAGAGAAATCCGGACTACTCTCTGCATGTTCAAACGACACAAAGACACAAATGTTGACCCTGTTACAGATACGCATTAAATTCCATCTCGCGGCATTTCATGGTCAGTTCTCGGTCAGTTAATCATTAGGAGAAGACAGAATTGACTATCGATAAACACCTTATGTAGATGACTCAATATTTCTCTCGAGAGATGAAATAACACGAATTTTAGGGAAAGAAATGCACCGTGAGAAAAAAACTACCGAAATAGAATTGTGGCATGATAAGAGGGAACTCATTTATTTATCATTGTGTGACGTTGGTGGTCAGCTTGTCTGGAAATCGTTCCTGTCAGCCAGAAAAGGCAAACGACATGTCCCAGTGTGCTATTCATTACTTATTCTGACTCATGATGTTCCATTTACAAGACACAATGACATTTTCAAAGACCCGCGTCATGCGAAAATGTGTTTTTTAATGCCATATGCGGCCAGACTTGCTTAGGCTTGGCAATTTCGCAGGCTGGGCTTGAGCTACGCTGACCGCCTACGTCATAAGACACATTTTCACATGACGCGGCACTAAACGTGTGACTTGAACATGTGGAAAGAAAACTGCGTCTTATTCAAATGTTAACATAACGCATATTTCTATGGCTTAAAGTTATGTTCAAAATACGCCATGCCAGGTCACATATGATGTGATCGACCGTAGTATATTTTTGATCTATGAACACTATTGATGTTTGAATATACGTTCACTTCATAGCAAACATTTCATGCGGTGATATGCGACTAACACGTGAAAACAACAATAACAACAAATAAACCTTTGTTTTAAAGTTCATTATTGACAAACGTAAATTAGTTACTTAATTTTAAAATCAGGATTTTCGTCGGATAAATTTTTTATAAAAATATTTCTTGTTGAAGATGGTTAATTAAACGTGCAAATTATACTTGCGAGGTGCCGCTAAGGACAGGAAGTTTAAACAAACGAAGCTGAAATCTAGAGGCTGATTAGCTTTTATTAGTGTTTTTTTCTCAACACATTTGCCTTAGTTAAAAAAAAAATCGGGCAATGTAGTGCGATTCAGCGAAGATTTATTGATAAAAAATGTACATACAAAAACATACAATCACAACCAATTTGGACACGTGGGAACCTTTATAAGTTGTGACATGGTGAAGTTTCAAAAGGCAAATAAGCGTTTTTGTCTTTGAGATGAGCGAATTTCCACGAAATTAAAACGCTAATGACATCAACCGATTGCTTTCATACAAAAGTTGCTTTATTAACAACAACGTTGGCTTCTGGTCGATCAATTAGATATTTTTTTCTTTTTTTTTTTCTTCCAAAGGACCAATACCAAGGAAGTGGCGTNTGATTTGACAGTCGTATTAAAATATTGTCATCACATGATGATTATTAATTCTTTAAAGTAAATCATTTTTTTATCTAGATCGACCAGAAGCCAATGTTTTTGTTAATGCAGCAACTCCTATATGTTTAAAGCAATCGTTCGATGTCATTAGCTATTTACCCGGTACTTGGAATGAAGAGTGCTCATTTTACAGGCAAAACACTTCGATTTTCGTTCAAAAACTCCACCATTTAACAACTTATAAAAATCCGTATGTTCCCACAAATGTTGTGATTGTATGTTTCTGTACATTTTTTGGATCAATTTATGTTCATTGAATCGCACTTCGTTTCTTTATTTTTAAACTAAGGCGAAATATGTTTAAAAACATGAAACACCGACTCACCCTCTAAATTTCTGCCTCGTTTTAAAACACGTCCTGTCCTTATGATATATGATATGATTGACAGCTGTCGAGAGGTCAACTGTAGACGAAAAGACAGCTGGTGAGAGGTCAACTGTAGACGAAAAGACAGCTGGTGAGAGGTCAACTGAAGACGAAATGACAGCTGGTGAGAGGTCAACTGTAGGAAATGACAGCTGGTGAGAGGTCAACTGTAGACGAACTGACAGCTGGTGAGAGGTCAACTGTAGACGAAATGACAGCTGGTGAGAGGTCAACTGTAGACGAAATGACAGCTGGTGAGAGGTCAACTGTAGACGAAATGACAGCTGGTGAGAGGTCAACTGTAGACGAAATGACAGCTGGTGAGAGGTCAACTGTAGACGAAATGACAGCTGGTGAGAGGTCAACTGTAGACGAAATGACAGCTGGTGAGAGGTCAACTGTAGACGAAATGACAGCTGGTGAGAGGTCAACTGTAGACGAAATGACAGCTGGTGAGAGGTCAACTGTAGACGAAATGACAGCTGGTGAGAGGTCAACTGTAGACGAAATGACAGCTGGTGAGAGGTCAACTGTAGACGAAATGACAGCTGGTGAGAGGTCAACTGTAGACGAAATGACAGCTGGTGAGAGGTCAACTGTAGACGAAATGACAGCTGGTGAGAGGTCAACTGTAGACGAAATGACAGCTGGTGAGAGGTCAACTGTAGACGAAATGACAGCTGGTGAGAGGTCAACTGTAGACGAAATGACAGCTGGTGAGAGGTCAACTGTAGACGAAATGACAGCTGGTGAGAGGTCAACTGTAGACGAAATGACAGCTGGTGAGAGGTCAACTGTAGACGAAATGACAGCTGGTGAGAGGTCAACTGTAGACGAAATGACAGCTGGTGAGAGGTCAACTGTAGACGAAATGACAGCTGGTGAGAGGTCAACTGTAGACGAAATGACAGCTGGTGAGAGGTCAACTGTAGACGAAATGACAGCTGGTGAGAGGTCAACTGTAGACGAAATGACAGCTGGTGAGAGGTCAACTGTAGACGAAATGACAGCTGGTGAGAGGTCAACTGTAGACGAAATGACAGCTGGTGAGAGGTCAACTGTAGACGAAATGACAGCTGGTGAGAGGTCAACTGTAGACGAAATGACAGCTGGTGAGAGGTCAACTGTAGACGAAATGACAGCTGGTGAGAGGTCAACTGTAGACGAAATGACAGCTGGTGAGAGGTCAACTGTAGACGAAATGACAGCTGGTGAGAGGTCAACTGTAGACGAAATGACAGCTGGTGAGAGGTCAACTGTAGACGAAATGACAGCTGGTGAGAGGTCAACTGTAGACGAAATGACAGCTGGTGAGAGGTCAACTGTAGACGAAATGACAGCTGGTGAGAGGTCAACTGTAGACGAAATGACAGCTGGTGAGAGGTCAACTGTAGACGAAATGACAGCTGGTGAGAGGTCAACTGTAGACGAAATGACAGCTGGTGAGAGGTCAACTGTAGACGAAATGACAGCTGGTGAGAGGTCAACTGTAGACGAAATGACAGCTGGTGAGAGGTCAACTGTAGACGAAATGACAGCTGGTGAGAGGTCAACTGTAGACGAAATGACAGCTGGTGAGAGGTCAACTGTAGACGAAATGACAGCTGGTGAGAGGTCAACTGTAGACGAAATGACAGCTGGTGAGAGGTCAACTGTAGACGAAATGACAGCTGGTGAGAGGTCAACTGTAGACGAAATGACAGCTGGTGAGAGGTCAACTGTAGACGAAATGACAGCTGGTGAGAGGTCAACTGTAGACGAAATGACAGCTGGTGAGAGGTCAACTGTAGACGAAATGACAGCTGGTGAGAGGTCAACTGTAGACGAAATGACAGCTGGTGAGAGGTCAACTGTAGACGAAATGACAGCTGGTGAGAGGTCAACTGTAGACGAAATGACAGCTGGTGAGAGGTCAACTGTAGACGAAATGACAGCTGGTGAGAGGTCAACTGTAGACGAAATGACAGCTGGTGAGAGGTCAACTGTAGACGAAATGACAGCTGGTGAGAGGTCAACTGTAGACGAAATGACAGCTGGTGAGAGGTCAACTGTAGACGAAATGACAGCTGGTGAGAGGTCAACTGTAGACGAAATGACAGCTGGTGAGAGGTCAACTGTAGACGAAATGACAGCTGGTGAGAGGTCAACTGTAGACGAAATGACAGCTGGTGAGAGGTCAACTGTAGACGAAATGACAGCTGGTGAGAGGTCAACTGTAGACGAAATGACAGCTGGTGAGAGGTCAACTGTAGACGAAATGACAGCTGGTGAGAGGTCAACTGTAGACGAAATGACAGCTGGTGAGAGGTCAACTGTAGACGAAATGACAGCTGGTGAGAGGTCAACTGTAGACGAAATGACAGCTGGTGAGAGGTCAACTGTAGACGAAATGACAGCTGGTGAGAGGTCAACTGTAGACGAAATGACAGCTGGTGAGAGGTCAACTGTAGACGAAATGACAGCTGGTGAGAGGTCAACTGTAGACGAAATGACAGCTGGTGAGAGGTCAACTGTAGACGAAATGACAGCTGGTGAGAGGTCAACTGTAGACGAAATGACAGCTGGTGAGAGGTCAACTGTAGACGAAATGACAGCTGGTGAGAGGTCAACTGTAGACGAAATGACAGCTGGTGAGAGGTCAACTGTAGACGAAATGACAGCTGGTGAGAGGTCAACTGTAGACGAAATGACAGCTGGTGAGAGGTCAACTGTAGACGAAATGACAGCTGGTGAGAGGTCAACTGTAGACGAAATGACAGCTGGTGAGAGGTCAACTGTAGACGAAATGACAGCTGGTGAGAGGTCAACTGTAGACGAAATGACAGCTGGTGAGAGGTCAACTGTAGACGAAATGACAGCTGGTGAGAGGTCAACTGTAGACGAAATGACAGCTGGTGAGAGGTCAACTGTAGACGAAATGACAGCTGGTGAGAGGTCAACTGTAGACGAAATGACAGCTGGTGAGAGGTCAACTGTAGACGAAATGACAGCTGGTGAGAGGTCAACTGTAGACGAAATGACAGCTGGTGAGAGGTCAACTGTAGACGAAATGACAGCTGGTGAGAGGTCAACTGTAGACGAAATGACAGCTGGTGAGAGGTCAACTGTAGACGAAATGACAGCTGGTGAGAGGTCAACTGTAGACGAAATGACAGCTGGTGAGAGGTCAACTGTAGACGAAATGACAGCTGGTGAGAGGTCAACTGTAGACGAAATGACAGCTGGTGAGAGGTCAACTGTAGACGAAATGACAGCTGGTGAGAGGTCAACTGTAGACGAAATGACAGCTGGTGAGAGGTCAACTGTAGACGAAATGACAGCTGGTGAGAGGTCAACTGTAGACGAAATGACAGCTGGTGAGAGGTCAACTGTAGACGAAATGACAGCTGGTGAGAGGTCAACTGTAGACGAAATGACAGCTGGTGAGAGGTCAACTGTAGACGAAATGACAGCTGGTGAGAGGTCAACTGTAGACGAAATGACAGCTGGTGAGAGGTCAACTGTAGACGAAATGACAGCTGGTGAGAGGTCAACTGTAGACGAAATGACAGCTGGTGAGAGGTCAACTGTAGACGAAATGACAGCTGGTGAGAGGTCAACTGTAGACGAAATGACAGCTGGTGAGAGGTCAACTGTAGACGAAATGACAGCTGGTGAGAGGTCAACTGTAGACGAAATGACAGCTGGTGAGAGGTCAACTGTAGACGAAATGACAGCTGGTGAGAGGTCAACTGTAGACGAAATGACAGCTGGTGAGAGGTCAACTGTAGACGAAATGACAGCTGGTGAGAGGTCAACTGTAGACGAAATGACAGCTGGTGAGAGGTCAACTGTAGACGAAATGACAGCTGGTGAGAGGTCAACTGTAGACGAAATGACAGCTGGTGAGAGGTCAACTGTAGACGAAATGACAGCTGGTGAGAGGTCAACTGTAGACGAAATGACAGCTGGTGAGAGGTCAACTGTAGACGAAATGACAGCTGGTGAGAGGTCAACTGTAGACGAAATGACAGCTGGTGAGAGGTCAACTGTAGACGAAATGACAGCTGGTGAGAGGTCAACTGTAGACGAAATGACAGCTGGTNGGGGGGGGGGGGGGGGGCATGACACACACTTGTAACTCTAACACAATGTACATGTACTATAATTCAATGTGTGCATATTTGTAATTTTATTTTGCAAAGGACACCCTACATGCCTGACCCACTGCTGTATTTCAACTCTTCCACATTGCTCAGTACCTCTGCAATGCAGGATATGCATATGTAACTTCATGCATTGTTAACATGTTAGCTGTATCATTATACATAAAGACATTATGGTCAACAAAATATGCTAGGGCTAAATGTGCTTGGTATACATATGTAGCGATTATAACAACAGAGTAACAGTGTTCAACTATATTTTACTAAGAAAACCAACATGATCCGTATGCATTATTGGTAAATTACAGATAATTGAGTTACCAACTCAATGGTTTGTAAAAAACAAAAACATCTAAATAAATACAAGAAAAAAAGAAGTATATTTACAAACAAAATATTTTTTGGCAATACACAATGGTTAACAATACAGCTTGTATAATGAAGTGAATATATCAATGCATATGTGGTCAGGTGCTTTTTTCCACCAAACTAGTTCCAGGTCCAGTATGTATTAATGTGCACAAATCTTCTCACATCTCACAATCATTTCACAGACCTGGGAAACAAGGTCCTTGTGGTATTTCAAATGCTTTTTAAATGTAATTTGAATGTAAGTGCAATTTCAAATGTAGATTGAATTATGCATTGAATACTTATCAACATGAGTTCAGTGATTGAGATGAGAGTTGTAAAAGTAAACAGTATCAGTCACCTGCTTGTGCTTTGAGGCATCACTGCAGAGAGAATTAACCCTTTGCATGCTGGGAAATTTGTCGTCTGCTAAATGTCGTCTGCTGAATTTCTAAAATTAGCATTTTCTTCGATTTTTTTCAAAGAATACTATCAGAATAGCAAACAGTTTGGATCCTGATGAGACGCCACGTTCTGTGGCACTCATCTGATCCAAACTGTTTGCAAAAACCTTCAAAATCCGGTTCCAGCACTCAAAGGGTTACCCATGAGGCAGCTAGAATGTTATACTACCACATCTCTGATGGAAAAAAAGGCAAACAATAATTAAATGAAGAACATATGATAAGTGTAAAAATAACAAATTACATTGATTACTAATGTGAAATAAAATATAATAAACAAAAGTTCGTCCACATTGGTTGAATTTGTTCCAGTTGGTATTACGTTGAGTATGTCACAGATATGTACAGGCCATAATGTACATTGTGCAGGGAGACATCATGTTCAATGTCGTCTGCTTCTAAGACTTCGTGTTACAGACTGATGGACATCAGGTGGAGATTGCTGAAATGATAATCATTTATAAGACAACATTACAACTATAACACCACATACAGATGGGGTCTATATGCAGATTAAAAAACTCTCAGCACATTGAACAATTAACTGCCATATTTTATACTTTATATAACGAATATAAAGCCTTTTCAAGTCTAAATGTTGATATTTCATCTCAGTATTACATTTGGTAGTGTATGATTTGATAGAATTATTTAATTACTATATTTTACTGTAAATTAACGTTTCCATCAGCACAAAAACACCAGTTTTACATATTATATAACTGACCACAAACTCCCTGGTGTTGTTCATGGGTTCAGAGATGTATGTTTCCTCCTTGTAGAGCTTGTGCTTGCCCCGCCCCCTACTGGCCTTCTTGTCACCATGGTTACTGGTGTCCTCGGCGACTGACCTGGACCTGCAGGAGTTGTCCTCCCTGAGAGGGGACTTGAGGGGAGACCTCTGGGGGGACTTTTGGGGACTGAACGTCTCAGCTATACTGTCCAGAATACGCTTGCCTGGAGGGCACAACACTTCACAGATTACATTTCAGGACAAAGTACATTACATTCAAAAACTTCCATGTGACAAGAATAATGTCATGTAATATCATGTAAGTCACATGGAACATTTTTAAAGGTTAACATACTCAATATTTTAACTAAATAGATGTACATAAATAACACAACAATAAAACTTAAATACATCAATAACACAACAATAAAACAAGTGTGCATGTTTATAGTTGTTCATATTTCCCCCCAAACTAAAACGAACTACAACTAACGCTTAAATGTTTACCCCAAATCTGACTACATGTATTTTCACATCTTTTCACCCTTATTTGAATTAAAACGCCATGTCCAATTTTCTCCTGGGTAAAACTCTAGCATCAATGGCTGGGATTGTCTGCCCGCAAAATCTTTAAGGGAATATAAAATCGGTGCCAATCAATTCCAATATGCCAGGGTTCTTAAGGAACGATGGCGTCCATCTTTCAGATATTGGTCTGGGAATGTCTTAAGATTGCCTATGCAATGTCCTGTCTTCTTATTGGGCGAATCAAAAATTTGTGGGGGATAAATTTGTAAAATTTATTGCGGCGAAAAATTGTTTACAGGATTTGGATGAGCATGCATACTTATTTAAAAACATATATCTCCCCATGCTAAGCTCAGCAACAATGACTCAACCTATTAACTAGAAAGCACTCCGGGCTACATTCATTCCATCACTGCAATTCTTTCGGATAATTCAAAGTAATTAAAGGTTGAGCTTAAAAGATAGTAACAATACAGTACGGAAAAATCTTTCTGCATTTAAAGGTCTACTGGTTGAATGATTAATGGTATTAAAGAGTCACGTGAAAAGGTCCTGGTGTAATTACTGGTTGAGCGATTATAGGTTGCTACTTGCTTTTTCATAAATTTTAGGTCACTGGCTGAGGGTTTATCAATTATATTCAGTAATGAATGAATGATAATTATCGATCGTTGAGCGCTTGGAAGAAAAAAGGGAAGTGTGTATATATTAAAGGAACTAGGTTTGGCCTAGACAAGTTTATGGTTATTCATAGTTCGGTCAGTTAATAAGGTAAAGCATATACAATTGGGCAGGCTGTTTTGGTGCTTAAATGGTTTAATGTCATGATTGTAATATAACGGATGCTCAACCACTTCCGGTAAACATAATTTTCAAACAGTCAGGTTCCATGTGTCAACGCAAAACTCTGGGTTTGTGGTTATCACTTTCTGTTACACTACGGCCATTCAATCTCACATTTTACTAGCATTATATAATAAATAGATCTATTGCTGAACACTTTATATATTATAATATATTTGTGTGTTTGTTATTGGGAATCAAAATAAATAGGCATCATATCATTAAAATAGTTAACCAAGTAATTTGTTGTTGTTTGATTGGAGGCGCAGTCATAAAACATATATTTGATAATAAACCGAAATCTACCAAGATCCTCTGTATATACTTTTTGAGCTATTACAAGTTTTGTTCCATTTTTAGTAACAGAGACAGGAAAAAGTGAATGTTAGTGCATATTCCACTTGATATGTATACAAAGTTTGATCCAATAATCATCCATGCTATCTAAGAAATCACAGAAGCGAGTTAAGTGGAGAGACAGACAGACAGACAGACAGACAGACAGACAGACAGACAGACAGACATGTCAGAGGGAGGGAAATCCTTAAGTTCCCTCTGCTGAAACATGGTAGGGAACTAGTACCAAGAGGGACTTTATGACCACTCTGATTGAATGGCAACTCTTTCTAATTTGAGATAAGGAGGTTCGCTGTTCATATATTTGAACACTTACTGGTTTTACCCATGGGTGATTCTCTGAAGGACTGCAGAAGTCTGTTTTTCATCCGTTTTTGAGACCCCTGTCCAGATTTCGAGGGTTCTTTGTTCTCCTCATTCTAAAACACACGATACAATTGTCATAGTTTCACAATTTTATATCATAAACACATAATTATGAGTTAATAAAGTATTTGAAACTTTCCACTTATTTTTTATTTAATTTACTGTTTTTTTTTTACAATGACAATGTCTCAATTCTCAGTTACAGTATTGTACAGTGGTTCATGTGTACAGATATGAAGACTACATTATTTGCAGTAATGAGCAGGTGACAACAACCTTGGATAAGTCAACAAGGGAGCCAACCTTGGATAGTTAAACAAGGGAGCCAACCTTAGATAAGTCAACAAGAGAGACAACCTTGGATAAGCCAACAAGGGAGCCAACCTTGGATTAGTCAACAAGGGAGTCTACCTTAAATAAGTCAACAAGGGAGCTAACCTTGGCCTTGTTGACAACCTTAGGTAAGTCAACAAGGGAGCCAACCTTGAATAAGTCAACAAGGGAGCCAACCTTGGATAAGTCAACAAGGGAGACAACAACCTTGGAAAGGTCAACAAGGGAGCCAACCTTGGATAAGTCAACAAGGGAGCCAACCTTGGTTAAGTCAACAAGGGAGACAACAACCTTGGAAAGGTCAACAAGGGAGCCAACCTTGGATAAGTCAACTAGGGAGCCATTTTTCTTGCGAGTTCTGCGGAGTGTTTTAGCTGCCACTGGGGGTGTAGCGTCCACCTGTAGATGTGAGGAGTAGTCGTCACTCTCCGACACAGCTGACGTCTCCGCCACATTATCCCTGCTTTGCCGCTTTGGCTCTGGCACCTACAGAGTGCAGTCAGTGATTAGTGACGGGGAATGTCAAAACACGAGTACCAGTAATGAATCTATGTGCAACAAATACAAAAAAAGAACAGTCCTCACAAGCTGTTTTACGGCTGAATTCCATCTTTTACTGCCTAGCATGACTTTGACCTGTGAGGTAGAGAGACAGGTGAAGTGATGTCTAATAATGGTGATCATCTGTTGTCAGTTAATAATTTTAAATTGCATTATAAATCACAAACTTACAGTCCGGTCAAGCTGTTTTATGGCCAAATTTAAACCTTGATGTGTGTCCTTTTCCTTTGATGTAAGATGACGGGTTATGTTATGGCTGAGACAGCAATTTTAAAGCTGTTTTATAGACACATTTGACCTTTAAGTGTAACCATGACCTTAACGGAAAGCAGACACGTGTTCAAGCAACTTGTGGTAGTATGATGGTTTACATTTGTGACAAATCATTTTATAATCCATAAATATATGGTAAAGTTGTGACTAAAACAGGAATTTTTACGCTGTTTTACAGCAAACTTTTAACATTGACCTCTTAGTGCGAACTTGACCTATGAGGTATTGAAAGGTGTTGCTTGTGAAACCACGTCTTATGATGGTTTACAATTGCGCCAAGTTATTGTTAAATGATAAAATCCATCAATAGATGGCAAAGTTATGGCCAAGAAAGGAATTTTCTGACAGACACCTGGACAGCAGGACGCACAGAGCTACTGCTAAACACCGCCTTTTCCAAGAGGGGGCATAAAGCTGCTCCATCCACGGGTAGTCATATTTTTTACAGGACCGACTTATTTTCAAACTCCGTTAAGATATCAACATAACTAAATTTGTAATGTTTTGCATAGGTTTCATGATTGGAAAAAAAATGACTTATACAGTGTTGAAAAGTTTTTATTATTGCCATTTCAGGAAAACTGCTCCACCTCCTGGCAGCCATAATCATCAATGAACCGGAACCATTTTGGAACTCGGCCAAGATATCAAATGTTCAGAGCAAGTTTGGTGATGATTGGGTATAAAATGTTGCTTCTTGAAAGTTATTAAGATTTCAAAACAGCCATATAATGAAAACTGCACGGCCCCTGTGGCCATGTTTATCAATGGACTTGAACCATTTAAAACTCGGCCAAGATATCATTAGAAGAAATACTAAGAGAGCCAACCTTGGATAAGTCAAGCATAAGTACTGAGCAAATTTCTTGATGATTGGGCCAAAAAAGCGACTTTTATATCTGAAAGTTATAGAGTTATAGTCTTGTTCTATTCTCAAGGTAGAATATGTTCAAAATAACAAGCACAAATATTTAATTACCACATTGTCCAGGCCTTCTGAACTTGGTCTTTTCTTGCCCCTGCGTGATACGCGTGGTAGTCTTCCAGTGGAACCAGCTGACTCCTCCCTGCGGCCCTGGGCACCAGGAAGGGCACTGCTTGATGACCCCTCCCTGCCGGCCCGAGATCCCAGGCAGGCAGAGCTGGGTGAGCGCTCTAGAGTCTGGATCTCAGTGGTTAGTTCCTCTTGGATCTCTGTCTCCTGCTGTCTCAGGGGGTCGGGACACGCGTGTTGGCTGCGTGAGCGCTGTCTGCCTGGGGTCTCTGACGAATCTCTAGCCACACTCTTTAATAGTCAAGGAGTTATATTAACAAAGATATGCAAATTTTGTACAATAAAAAAAGAAAGAAAGATGAGCTATGTACATTCATTAGAAATGTCCTCTTTACATTGGTCATAAATATCCTTGCTATGATCATGTTGCAAGAAAGAAGCGTTCAAGAATAAATCATAAACTAACATCCTAAGGCCACACCAATGTCCACAGAAAGCTTCTTAATGTGCATTAACCGTATAAGGATGGTGAGAAGGGAGTGGGACAGATGTACCTGTGTGAGAGAGGACAGGATATACTGTGTGTATCAGAGGTGAGGAGAGGGTGGGAGGGTCAATCTGTGTGTGGAATGGTCAGGAAGAGGTGGGAAGGACAACCTATATGTTAAGGTGAAGAATGAGTGGCAGGGATGTACCTGTGTGTGGGAGGGTGAGGAGGGAGTAGAAGGCTCCTGCTTCACACTTTGAGCCTTGTTCAACTGTTCCAAACCAGCAGCTATCTTCTCGCGTTCATCTTCCCAGCTCTACTCAGAAAAATATACAAACCATCATAGAATTACATATCCCGAGCGACATGTGCCAAAGGACATAAAATGTCAGAAAGCTGATTGAAGATATAAACAAGATTTATTCAATAAAGCATCTGAGCAGTAAAATCCTTTGCTGTAATAACATTGTTGCATTTGAATATTAGTATAACAATGATGTATAGGAGACATATTTAATGATTNGCAAAAATAATGGCCAATGTTAAAGTTTTCGGACGGACGGACAGTTCAACTGCTATAGCCATCCTACAGGGGGCATAAAAAGTGAATGTTAGTCCATATTCCACTTGATATGTATACAAAGTTTGATCCAATTATCATCAGTGCTATCTAAGAAATTACAGAAGCCAGTTTAGTGGAGAGACAGACAGGCAGACATGTCAGAGGGAGGGGAAACCCCCTCTGCTGAAACCCGGTAGGGAACTCGTACAAAGAGGGACTTTATAACCACTCTGACTGAATGGGAACTCTTTCTATTTTGAGATAAGGAGGTTCAGGTGTTCATGTATTTCAACACTTACTTGTTTTACCCATGGGTGATTCTCTGAAGGACTGCAGAAGTCTGTTTTTCATCCGTTTTTGAGACCGCTGTCCAGATATCGGAGGTTCTTTGTTCTCCTCATTCTAAAACACACAATACAATGGTCACAGTTTCACAACTTTTATATCATAAACACATTATTATGAGTTAATAAGTATTTGAAACTTTCCACTTATTTTTTTTTAATTTAATTTACTCTTTTTTTTTACAATGACAATGTCTCAATTCTCAGTTACAGTAGTGTGCAGTGTTTCATGTGTACAGATATGGAGACTACATTATTTGCAGTAATGAGCATGTGACAACAACCTTGGATAAGTCAACAAGGGAGACAACAACCTTGGATAAGTCAACAAGGGAGACAACAACCTTGGATAAGTCAACAAGGGAGCCAACTACCTTGGATAAGTCAACAAGGGAGCCAACTACCTTGGATAAGTCAACAAGGGAGCCAACCTTGGATAAGTCAACAAGGGAGCCAACCTTGGATAAGTCAACAAGGGAGCCAACCTTGGATAAGTCAACAAGGGAGCCAACCTTGGATAAGTCAACAAGGGAGCCAACCTTGGATAAGTCAACAAGGGAGCCAACCTTGGATAAGTCAACAAGGGAGCCAACCTTGGATAAGTCAACAAGGGAGCCAACCTTGGATAAGTCAACAAGGGAGCCAACCTTGGATAAGTCAACAAGGGAGCCAACCTTGGATAAGTCAACAAGGGAGCCAACCTTGGATAAGTCAACAAGGGAGCCAACCTTGGATAAGTCAACAAGGGAGCCAACCTTGGATAAGTCAACAAGGGAGCCAACCTTGGATAAGTCAACAAGGGAGCCAACCTTGGATAAGTCAACAAGGGAGCCAACCTTGGATAAGTCAACAAGGGAGCCAACCTTGGATAAGTCAACAAGGGAGCCAACCTTGGATAAGTCAACAAGGGAGCCAACCTTGGATAAGTCAACAAGGGAGCCAACCTTGGATAAGTCAACAAGGGAGCCAACCTTGGATAAGTCAACAAGGGAGCCAACCTTGGATAAGTCAACAAGGGAGCCAACCTTGGATAAGTCAACAAGGGAGCCAACCTTGGATAAGTCAACAAGGGAGCCAACCTTGGATAAGTCAACAAGGGAGCCAACCTTGGATAAGTCAACAAGGGAGCCAACCTTGGATAAGTCAACAAGGGAGCCAACCTTGGATAAGTCAACAAGGGAGCCAACCTTGGATAAGTCAACAAGGGAGCCAACCTTGGATAAGTCAACAAGGGAGCCAACCTTGGATAAGTCAACAAGGGAGCCAACCTTGGATAAGTCAACAAGGGAGCCAACCTTGGATAAGTCAACAAGGGAGCCAACCTTGGATAAGTCAACAAGGGAGCCAACCTTGGATAAGTCAACAAGGGAGCCAACCTTGGATAAGTCAACAAGGGAGCCAACCTTGGATAAGTCAACAAGGGAGCCAACCTTGGATAAGTCAACAAGGGAGCCAACCTTGGATAAGTCAACAAGGGAGCCAACCTTGGATAAGTCAACAAGGGAGCCAACCTTGGATAAGTCAACAAGGGAGCCAACCNATATATATATATATATATATATATATATATATATATATATATTCAGCCGCGTCATTGTATTTGTTTGAATGTATTGGATACAATAATGTTGAATCTATTACTTTTTTTTTAATTGTCATTTCCCCAAACTGTCAACCTTATCATATTGAACTTTTTTGGTCGAGTGATATCGCGTGATATGTAGTGTCAACGATTTAATCAAAATTATCCAATGTCCTATTCATTTTTATTTAGAAATAAGGTCACTTAAAACAATAATACAATAATTGCTTTATTATTTTAATGTTATACCCCTTTTAGACACCCACACACAATGAACATTCTTCTCAATATATTTCGTATATACATATATCAGGACGTCTAATTGGTGATCGTTATTTTCTTTTGACATTTCAGACGACAATTATCAAACTTAATTTTGAAATGAAGTTTTCCCAGTGTGACAAGAATAAACCTAGATGAAACTATTCATATACCTTAGGATAAATGTGATCTCATCAATCTTATTTAACCCAATAAAGATACGTTCGCTTAAAGTTTCATGGTTTAAACGTTGGACTAGAGTCAACTGAACTATTTTGCTTATTGTTGAAGTGAGTCTCATTTAATAATAGACTGGTCAACTGTTGATTTACTGATCTGTTTCGCTAAATAGATCGCAAATAGGCACAACAAGTTACGCATGAACGTTAATCATATATCCGTTAGTCGTGTGGGGCATCATATAGGTATTATTTAACAGTTTTATTTTTCAAATATCATTTGTCATGGATTATCGTTAATGTACCTATTAATTTAGTATGTAGGTCAAGAAGTCGAGGACCACTTCCAATTTAAAGAATTGGTTAAAATATGACCTTTGCAACAAAATGTGTAACACCTGCATGAGGAAACAAATGGCTTTATTCCACTACGATAACAAGCCCACGATTCGCAAGGACTTTTCACATTTATTGAATCGGGAAGACTCGTGACAGTCTACGAATCAGTTACGACACTAGTACGATTGAGTTACGACGAATCGCGGTTGAAGTCTTGCGAATAGGGTCGCGACTTCACTACGATGTGTACATACCTACTGCGACTGTACTACGAACGATGCAGATCGGTCACGACTAAGCTAGGACCTCACCAAAAGCACCCATGAATAAGGCGCCAATATCTATTGATATTGATCATGCTTTACAATGTTACCTACATTCTGCCTCCGTTCCTGTTTTTGGCGCCAAATCAAACATGGAAGTTCGACTGTTTAATGAGCTACTCAACAGGATAACTCCGTACATGCTTTCTTCTTCGGTTGTATTCTTACTTATCTTCCCCCTGCCCTTGCCTTTTCTTGCCATTTTTGATTATCAACAAATAACCTGTTATTCATACAAAGCCCTTACAACTGAATGACTGAAAAAACCGAGAAGCTCTGTTTATATACCACACCCATTCTCCGAAAATCGAAACTGTTTCGTAACTAAATCGCGAGAATCTTAGCGGACTCGCAACTCACTCGAGGTGAACTCGTGAAAGTCTTGACAAAGTCGGAGCTGATTCGTAGACAGATCACGCGATCACAAATTTCCCGATTGAGTCAAAAATTACCTACGATCCCATTACGACGTCCAAGAACGCACTACGACGCTGTTACGAGTCAACTGCGATTAAATTCAGTCTTGAAGGTCCTGGCCAAATTTTAAACTCGTTTAAAATCTGGCCACGATTTTTCGGGAGCTCACGAGTTGCAGGAATCACTACGACCGGCCCACGACTATCTATGAATGAGATAGGACCTTCGCCGATTGAGCTACGAATGTCCCCGACCTCAAAATATTGGAAATCGGGACAAATCGTGGGGAATCGGGTCGTAGTGGAATACCCCCATGAGAACAAAATTGGGCAGAATTACATTAAAACAGTTATAATATT
Organism: Dreissena rostriformis; assembly: GCA_007657795.1. Classification (NCBI taxonomy): domain Eukaryota; kingdom Metazoa; phylum Mollusca; class Bivalvia; order Myida; family Dreissenidae; genus Dreissena; species Dreissena rostriformis. Next base: position 100,624 of record VMBQ01000567.1, on the reverse strand, counting down.
ATTTGTTTTTTAAAACCACAGTCATCAGCGAGTCTCGTTAACGAAATATCGTTTTCGTCATACTTTCATTTCAATACTTCTATGATCCATTCATTCCAAATAAAGGAGCTCTACAATATATATAGGGAATCGACATTCAGTTCCTTTTGTCAGAAACAAGTAAAGGATACATGTATATGCATTAAACATGCAATACACACGAATGTGTTAATAAATAATCATTATAACAAAGCACAAACAACAGAACTCCATGTAAAATTTAAGGATATATGTTTTCAGAGACGCCATATTTTTCATTGGCTTATGTTGTATTGTGTTGTGTGATTGCCGGTCACAACAGTAATAATTATTGATGACAATAACCATAAATCAACCGTTTTCGCACAGACGAAATTATTACGCAAATTTAAGGCACTTCATTAGTGAATACGTCTGGTTTCTGACTTTTTTTCTCTGAATACGGACACGATTTCTAAATCAAATATGGTGTCCCTTCATAAATGTAGTTCGGCCTGCGGTCTGTAACGCTTTGGTAACTTATTATACATGCACGTGTACCACGTTTTGATAGAAAAAAAATAAAACAACTTACAACAGATGGCAACATACTGTCCTAAAGCTTTTAAATCAAATGACACGTTAATGAATGCAGTTTAAAATGATCTTGTCGGTGGATTATAAAGTACGTAATTTGTTCATATCACAAAGTCTCATTTCATACGAGCACATTATCACGTAATCAGCATTTCCCAAACGTATAGTTATAAAATTATTGAATTAAGAATGAAAATAACCTACACCATAATGATCGATGTATGCGATTATATGTCTTGACTCAACATTAATGTATTCTCCCATCAAAAAAAAGGTTTAAAATATATATAAAATAGAGTTAAATGTAGGCCGCACAGGCTTATCAGGGACGACACTTTTCTTTAACTGGATTTTCGTTTAGAAGAAACTTTATTTAAAAGAAATATTTTATAAAAGCGGAAATTGTCGCCCCTAGCTTTATCGGATAATTTGTATACTGTACAGAACAGTTGTATACATGAAAAACACCATTACGATTGTTGATTTAAAGGGACTGTAAACTAGATTTTGGCATGTATTGAAGCATGTCATTAAATGCTTTATANAAAAAAAAAAAAAAAAAAAAAAAAAAAAATCTTATTCTACTACAAACATATACAACTTATGTATGTGTTATAATAATGTATAATGTTTAAGACTTATTTTTTCTTATACAATCTTAGGTCAATAACATCAAATATTAATAAATTTTGCATTGTGAATTATACATATGCATTGTTAATAAAAAAAACACATTGTAAACTTAACCATTTAACTTTCCAATTTAGGCGTAAAATATTGTATCTACATACCGTTTAATAAGATAAATAGTTTCACGATGGATCCTCGCTCTACAGAATCACTATTATTGAAGGTCATTCCAGGTTTTTGTGTTGTACAAAAGAAGACGGCCATACAACAGGGCATTCTGTATTCAGCAGAGTATCGTCATTTTGCAGGGTCGTTGACGTTCGAGGCTTTAGATTAAAAAAAAACACATCGTAGAGACTGAGAACATGAATACTCAAACATAATGGAAAGTTGCTTCACATCATGTAGCAAAATAGGCAGGAATTTTCTAAAAGCTATATCATATTAATTCAATTCATTAAATACGTAGTCTGTATATATGTATACATATTTTAACAAAGACCGCCTTTATTGACAACCATAACACTGCTAGCTCATGACCACAAAATGTATTTTTGATATCACATTAATAGTGGCATAATTCTTAATACTAATTTTTTCTCAAACCAATTCTCTAAATTGTATGGAAATTAACGACACTGTTGAATAGTGTAGAGTGTGTGTCAACAATTTAGATTGCGTAATTCAACGAACTTAAATAGATTCAATGAGATGAACAAATATTACCAATGTGTAAATGAGAGCATGACAAAGTACTTTGTAATATGTATTAAAAACCTGTGTTAGATAAGCAAAGTAAATGAGGACACACACATGTAGTGATCTTGAACGAAAGCAAACACATCTTGTTTTTCGAGAATGGCCAGTTGCATTCAGTATAGCCTAGTAAGTGTCCTCTAAAACATTCAGTATATCTCCGATAAGGCAAAAACATTTAAACATTTGATTGCACAATAACATAATATGAATAGGTATATGAATATATGCTTACAACTGTATTTATATACACCCTTACAGTGCATGTACATGAGCTACTTTATATAACATGCATGCTACCGAAAATAAATATCCCTTACATATATGCTTATTGAAGAATCAATATAATATTTTAACCCTTTCTCGACTTCGCTTGTCTTAAAGAAGAAATAAACAAGTTTTAATTTAATACGAGTGCTGAGTACGAGTACTGAATACATATTACAACTTATCAACCAAAACGTCAAATGCTACAATGATTTCTGTAAAGTAACAGTATTTTCTTTCCAACAAATTTATGTTTTTTTTTCCTTCTCGAATTAATCACGTTACTAGTTTCATGAAATGATGAATAGGTAAACAATTATGTCAAATAATTTTGTTCAATCTTTATAAATATCTTTGTTTCCGACTGACCAAATCTCATATAGATTAAATTAAAGTTCTGTTCTGTTATCAAGTACGAAGCTTCATTTAGTTTCAATCAATATGCTTACAAAAAAAACAACAACCTCTAATATAAGAACATTAAGAACAGAGAAAAAGTGCCTCATACGGCTTTTCAAATTATAGTATAGCCAACGGAATGGGCATATGATGCTCATTTAAAGTTCTCGTAAAGCAAACAAAACACATACATTTTCCTACTATAACCAACTTTTGACCAGGGATCGTTTTCAGGTATTTAGCGCGACGTGTTTTATTTACACGTAATATATGATAATATTTGTTAGGCTAAGATTTCAGTATTCTTCATTTGGGCATCAAAAGGAAAGTAGCGCATAACGTTCAAACAAAAGCAAGGAATCCAACAGATTCATCAGACGTTCTTGAACAATGAAAAATACAGCAGCAAAGTAGAAAGGTTCCGTATTCATATCAATATACGGTATTACAAATCGGACAATATTAATCACAAAGAGTGTCTATGTTTGGATTAGATAAATTATACGCCCATAGTTTGATCAGTATATGTTTGGCAAAGATCTCGGGATGATATATAATGGTACATCGATCAAGCCCTAATGGAAACTGACGCGTTGAGTATTGGTGATTAAAAGGCACCTTGCCTCTAGACCGTGCCGACTGGTGTGGAAAATATCAGAAAGGAATACATTGTCAAAAAAAGTTTTGATTGATAAGTTTTCTATTTGATATAAATGTTAGTAAGTCATTAAACTCGATTGAAATATTTGTAAAATCGTGCGTGGTATTGCTGAAGAAAGTGTAAACGTGTATTTCAGTTAAAAGAAGTTAGATGCTATTAATGAAGCACTTATGATCATGATTACATAGAAATAAAGTCGGTAATTGTATATAAAGATCCACTACCACTGCAAATGCACGCATAAGAGTGTATGGCCGCACTAAATAAATTATAATCAACCCCGTAGACTAACTGACAGGTTTAGACAACACTTTGAATAATGAGCATGTTCTAAAACACAAGCGCTATCTTGAACGACATCAGCGGAAATGGAACTCGAGTGGGCAGTCTTGCACGAAGCCATTATCTCCAGTCATTTGAAACAGGCCATTGACTTTTCGAAAACCGATATCATAAAATATGAAGTCGGTTTGCTAATATCAAACGGTGTTAATTTAAGGAAAATCGTCCGTCAGCTCGTTAAGTGAAGAATAATCTCTCAAATATGACCGACATACATTTATTTTTTGCTGCCTAAGTTAAAACAACGACATGTTTTTTTAAATAAGCCGTTGTGTCAATCATTTTATTCAGGTCAAACACATACTACGCATCACATGAAACGGATTTATTAAAGTAAATCGTTTTGATAAGTGTATGTGTATAAGATAACAATAACGGATTGTATTTAACAAAGTGTTATAATATTAACCCGACATGTTTTATGAATACTAGTATGTGTTAATGCGATGTTCATATACAGTACTAAAGGATTATACCGCCATGAAATTTAAAAAAAAAGAAACATTATCTGATTTGAAAAAAAGGAATAACATCAAGGCTTTTGATAAAAAAAAAAAAAAACTGTTTTTGTTTTCTTTTTCTATGCCCGCATGTCGAATACAATTTGCAATTTCTGCTTTTCAGTTCTGGCATACCGCTAGTTGCTTCATTTGTGTGTTTGCATCGGAAAGACCGAATTGTTCCACGGACCATTACGACTGTGCAACAAAACACAATTCTGTCAGCTTTAACTATAAATGTGCGTGTTAAGGTTTCTTTTCCCGTCTTGAAATGACAGAGAACGTCTGTGATTTGGCTAATATTATATCGATTTCACCTTGTTAGTGGGAATTTTATCGAGGCAGTTTATGCCGCCAGAGAAAACAACGACTTTAAGCGATTACTGCCGGACCTCAAAAGACCCAGCACAGAGAATTTTTTGGAGACCAATTTAATGAAATAGTTTGTTTTCCAAACGCGTAAAGAAAAAAACGGCAATGGAAATGCAATTCGTTTTTTACAACAATAAATATATGTCAACAACGGGACAAATGTATATGCATTTAACATGCAATGCAATAGAATCTGTGTTAATAAATAATCATTATGATAAAGCACAAACAACAGAACTTCATGTCATATTCAAGGATATATTTTTACAGGGACGCCGAATTTTTCATTGGCTGTTGTTGTATTGTGTTGTGTGATTGCCAGTCATAACAGCAATAATTATCGAGACCAATAACCATAAGTCAACCGTTTTTGCACAGAGGAAATTGTTACGCAAATTAAAGGCACTTCATCAGTAAATACGTCTGATTTCTGACTTTTTTCTCAATACAGACACGATTTTGAAATAAAATATTGTATCTCTTCATAAATACTGTTCTGCCTTACTTTAACGCTTTGGTAACTTATAATACATGCACGTGTACCAATCTTTGATAGAAAACCTTAGGAGAGTAGTATCTTTGTTGATATACTTTTGGGGAATGTATGTAGTAAAAAAAAATGTAGACTTAAAGCCGGCCGAGTTGATATTTCTCACAAGAATTTGGTTTTCTCAACTGACCAGAATTGATCAGTATTCGTCAGATACCTTCTAAAGCTTAACTCTTCCACACTGATTTTCGCAAAATTTGTGCCAGAAATTGCCAAAAGAATCAAAATTACGAAACCTAAGCTTGTACATAACGGAATCCTCAAGACTAATATTAACCTGTGACGTATGCACGCTTTGGGTCACGTGAGCGCCAATTTCACGTGATTTCCACTTCCGCGCTTTTCAAAACAAAGAAGAACTACTAAATAACACGGTTTCTCCATGGCAAATGGCGTTGTAATGATGCAATGGTCACATTGTTTTACCTGTGACCCGCGCGTGTTTAAATTTAGATCATTTCTGTCCATGGACAGAAATTGAAAAGCCCTATCTTTGTACTGAATTTTGGCATTTCTTGACCGATTTTGTCCAAATTGTTTGCACATCTGACACAAATACCATCACCTTTTGGCTCATAATCACTTTTTTGCGACACATAACAAAAATGGGAAAATATACCAACATCAACTCGGCCGGCTTTAAACATAATTTGTTTAATTTGGTTATAATTATGTTCGCAATTAACTAAAACAATCCATTTAATAACATGTTATCAAAGTCCGATAAAAACGGTTACGAAATTGCAATAGAGTTTTTGTCGTTTACTTTTGCAAACAAAACACAATTTAAAGGTGTGTTAAATTTGTAACGCCAAGAAGTAGCACTTCATTAGTAAATACGTCTTATTTAGACTGCGATTTCGTAATAAAAAATGGAGTCCGACCCCTGATGTAGATTTACCATAAATGTCTATACGAGACTCATATAAAACATGTTTTTGTTTATAAAACATGTTTTTGTTGGAAATCCTTGGGCATCAATATTTTTTTTATGACATCCTAAGTGATTTAAAGATAAGCCTAAGTTTTCATATCAACAGATATTTTGCTGGAATTTACTTCTATTCATGATACAAGTAAATACGACCGTCGCTAAAATCCAGTTTATACAATTGACTGGAAGTCTGATGATGACTAATTGTCTTCATTTGTAATTATTTTTAAGACTTGGGGTCACAAAGTATTTAATTGAGATATAATTTGAAATTTCTAAACACATTTTCTCATGTTTTTATGTTCGCATAGAAAGTAAAAGGTTTAATAACATTCTCAATACTCGTTCTGCGATTCAATGTTCTGGTTTTGTTATTTAATTTTTCTTCTCTGAAAAAGGAACGATTGAAGCAATAAAGTTTAACAAATGAGATCGTAGAAATTCACGGAATGTAAATGGTATAAGAATATATACAATTTTTCACTTTGATAAAAACAACTTTGTGGAATAAAGAGCTCGCATACTTGATGTTATTTATACAGAAAACATCATGCCAATGGCTAAACATCCCAATGTTTTACCGGTATACATTTGTTGTGCAAATATGCGTTTTTATTACAGCTGAAACATATGTAAAAACGTGCATGATTATGTAACGAAGTACACTTTATTCTGTATACTGTATACTATAATGTTCTGTTCAAGTTTGTTAGATGATTTTATTACTTTAATTGAAAGAATATTTACCGCGGTCTGAGAAAAGGGTGTTTAATGCATGTGCGTAAAGTGTCGTCCCAGATTAGCTCATGCAGTCTGCACATGCTAATCAGGGACTACACTTTCCGCCTAAACTGGATTTTCGTCAAGAAGAGTCTTTCTTTTAACGAAAAACACATTTCAAGCAGAAAGTGTCGTCTCTGATTAGCCTGTGCGGACTGCACTTTACGCACATGCATTACACTCCCTTTTTACAGAGCGAGGCTCATATAGATTAAAGACAACCCTTTAAGAGAATGTGACGTATGATTTGTCAGAGAACGATTGGTTTAACAGTTTAATTGACTTCACTTATATCGAAACATTCAAGAACTATTTTCATATTGTATTATAACTAATACAAGTAATACCTTATTAAGAATTTAATTTTAAAAAATAGTGATGATTATTAGTATACATAAGAAGTTCATGAACAAATACTACATCAAATAATGTATGTGCGTTAAGGATAGGCCCAGATTAGCCTGTTAAGTCCGCAGGGGCTCATCAGGGACGGCACTTTCCCAAGACTTTATTGTCGTTTAAGAGAAATATTTTATAAAAGTGGAAAATGTCGTCCATGGCTGGACCGTACCATGTGTTCACTGTACAGAACAGTTGTATACAAGAAATACTTCATTTAAATTGTCATACTGGCTACACAAACATAGCTATATATAAGTTTATTAAACAAAACATCCAGAAGGCCAAAATCCCAAGTGGACATAGCAATCATACATTGTTTACAAAGCAATTAGTTAATGATTATACAAAGTAATAATACATCTCATTGCAACAATACATACATGTATTATTAAATACTGGACTATTATATTTACAACTATTGATTATATGCAAGTAATTAAAGATGTGTAAATACGTCGAATTATAATTGAGATAAATATTTACATCCATATGTCAAATATATTGTAATTTACAGATATTAGGTCAATATATGAAAATTTGTAAATCATATTATAAAACTTTGTACTAACCTCAAGTCACGAAATTCCTTTCATGCGTCACATGCATATGATGCTTATATATATACCAGTTTAAGAGAAATAGAACAATGATAGATTTGTTTACGTACATTAGGCTAATCTCACAGTTAGTTGTATGAAAACTTCATGTCAATAATGGCTAATGCATGTAACAATAGCATTACCATTAGCACTTGCTTGCTACATATATATGATCTCAATATCAAATGAAGCTTTCTGTATATGTTTTTTTTGCACAACAAATAAATAAACATTTAAAGTTAATGAAATCATCACTATAAAACGTTAATAGAAAAGTATTACCCAGAAATGCTGTTATGCATCGGACACAAATAATTTCAATTTATGAACATAACATTTCAATATTGCTGATTTTAAATCAAATACTAGTATGTGTTAATCGAATGTTCAAATAAAATACTTAAGGATTATATTGTAATCAAAGCAAAAACAAATAAAAATTATCTGATTTAAAAAAAAAAGGGAACAACATCAAGGTTTTGAATTTTAATTCTGAAATGTGTTTAATTTTTGTGCTTTCGCATGTCGAATAAAATTTGCATGTTCTGTTATTCAGTTCTAGAAAATCGCTGGTGGAACATTTGTGTGTTATTATAAGAAAGACCGAATGGAGTTCCACGGACCATTACGGCCATGCAACAAAACACAATTCTGTCAGCTTTAACTATAAATTTGAAACAAAATCAAGGTTTTTGAATGTGTATTGCTCAAATTTGTTTCATTTTTGTGCTTGCGCATGTCGAATAAAATTTTCTGTTATTTAGTTCTAGTTTTACCGCTTACTGAAACATTTGTGTGTTTTTACAAGAAAGGCCGGAATGGTGTTTCATGGACCATTACGACTGTGCAACAAAACACAATTCTGTCAGCTTAAACTATAAATTTGCGTGTTAAGGTTTCTTTTCCCGTCTTGAAATGACACAGAACGTATGTGATTTGGATAATATTATATCGATTCCACCTTGTCAGTGGGAATTTTTATCGAGGCAGATAATGCCGCCAGAGGAAACAACGACTTTAAACGATTAATGACGGACCTCAATGGATCCAGCGCAATGAATGTTTTGAATCAATTTAATGCAATTGTAATTTTTCCAAACGCGCAATCTTTAATCACTTTGATGTTCGTTTTATTTTATAAAATGGTTTAAAGCAAATACGTTTGAATCAAGCAAAATGATTTATTATATAGTTTTATTTAATGCTTTCCGGTGGTTTATAGAGAAATATCAGTGAATTAAAACTGATAATTTCACTGTTTCAAACAATGAAAATTATCAGTGAAAATTATCGATAATTTTCACTGTTTACTGTGAAATGACGTAATTATTTCGACGAAATGACGTGATTATCCCAACGACATTCTTTAGTTAAACTCTTTCACAATGTATATAGACTGTGAAAAAGCATGAAATAAAAAGAAAATGTGATCATAGAAAATATATATTTTCACTCGTGGCTGCGCCACTCGTGAAAATATTAATTTCTATGATCACTCGTGAATTAAAATCGATAATCCACCGAATCCAACAAAAATCCTCTATTTAATAATTATTAAATCAATGTGGTTTTATTTCCCAACTTCATAATGCTATTTTGTTTATTAATTTCCGAATTGCATGTCAATTTTGACATTCGAAACATATATACAAAACATATTGAGGAGAATGTTCATTGTGTGTGTTTGTCTAAAAGGAGTATATATCTATAACATTAAACAAAAAGAGCTATTATTTGATTATTATTTAAAATTACCTTATTTCGAAATACCAATAAATAGGAAATTGGATAATTTTGAAAATTATACAATTTCCTATTCATTGGTATTTCGAAATACGGTTACAATATATACATATATATTATAGGAAATTGAAATGCAGTCCTTTTTGTCAAAAACAGAAAAATGTATATGTATAAAACATTCAATACAAGCACATTTGTTATTAAATAATCATATGATAATCATGACAAAGCACAACCAACATAACTCCATGTCATAGTAAAGGATATATATTTTCAAAGACACCGTTTTCATTGGCTGTTGTTGTATTTTGTTGTCTGATTGCCGGTCATAACAGCAATAATTATTGAGACCAATAACCATACGTCAACCGTTTTCGCATTAACAGAGGAAATTGTAACGCAAATGTAAGGCAGTTCATCAATGAATACGTCTGATTTCGGACTGTGTTTTGCTTCAGAACACAGACACGGTTCGAAATAAAAAATGATTTCCCTTCATAAATGCAGTTATGCCTTTTGTCTGTTAGTCTTTGGTTAGGTATTATACCTGCACGTGTAACACTGTTTGTTGGAAACCCTAGGGGACTAGTATCTTTGTTGCTAAACGTTCGGGGAATGGATGTTATAGAACAAATTAAATAGACTTACACATCATGTGTTTAATTTGTTTCTTTTAATGGTCACAATGAACTAAAATAATCAAGTTAATAAGATGGTATTACAGTCCGATAAAAATGATAACGAAATTGCAATAGTTAGTATGTATTTTACCTTTGCAAAAACAAACATTATTTGAAGGTGTGTTAAATTTGTAACGCCAAGAAAAAGCACTTCATTAGTAAATACGTATAATTTCAATTGCGATTTCGAAATAATAAATGGTGCACGACCCCTGATGAAGATTAACCATCAATGTCCTGACGAAACTCATATAAAACATGTTTTGGTGGAAAATCCTAAGGCATTAATATTGTTTTTTATCACATCATTAGTGATTTAACGATAAGACTTAGTTTTCAAAAACAGATAGTTTTGCGGGATTCGCTTCTATTCATGATACAAGTAAATACGACGGTAACGAACATTCCGTGTATACGATTGAATGGAAGTCTGATGATAATACGTTATTACTCAGTGTCTTTGTTTGTTATTATTTTTAAGAATTTGGGTCACAAAGTATTACAATAAAATATAATTTGTTCACAAATGTCCACATGTTTTTATGTTTGCATAGACAGTACAAGGTTTGATAACATACAAAATACTGGTTCTGCGATGTTATTGTTTTGTTATAGATTTATCTTCTGTAAAACAAAACGAACGATTGAAACAATATAAAGTTTAACTATGCCATGAAATATCGTAAAAATTCACGGAATGAAATGGTATTAGAATTCCGAATATCTAATTCTTCAGTTCGATAAAAAAATAACTCTGTGGAATAAAGAGCTCGCGAACTGGATTTTATTTATACAGAAAATATAATTACAATGGTTAAACATCGCAACGTTAAATACATTTGTTGTGCAAAAATGCGTTTGTGTAACAGCTGAAAAATATGTTAAAAATTGTATAATTATGTAACGAACTTCACTTCATTCTGTTTACTATGATGTTCTTTTAAAGCAAGTAAGTTGATTGTATTACTTTAATAAGAAGAATATTAGACGCGCTCTGAGAAAAGGGGGTTTATTGCAAGTGCGTCAAGTATCATACCAGATTAGCCTGTGAAGTCCGCACAGGCTAATCAGGGACGACACTTTCCGCTTTTATAATATTTATTATATATGTATTATGTTGTGTGATTGCCGGTCATAATAGCAATAATTATTGAGAGCAATAACCATGTCAACCGTTTTCGCATTAACAGAGGAAATAGTAACGCAAATTAAAGGCACTTCATCAATGAAAACGTCTGATTTCGGACTGTGTTTTGCCTCAGAATACAGACACGATTGGAAATAAAAGATGGTTCTCCTACATTAATGCATTTATTCGTGTTGTATGATTTTCTTTGGTTAGTTAGAATACATGCACGTGTAACCGCGTTTGATAGAAAAACGAGGGGATTAGTATATTTGTTGATAAATTAAATAATGAAATCGCTCGTCACAATTATATACACGGACAGGATAGAAAATGTACCCTCTGCAATCTTAATGATATTGATGACGAATTTCATTGTGTGCATAAGTGCCCCATATATATCAATATTCGATAAGGATATATTTCAAAATAGTTTTGGCCCACACGAGTATGCTTAAATATAAACGTTAAATGCATTTGCGAAAATAAAACAACTTTACAAAAGTTGGCAACATACTGTCATAAAGCCTTCAAATTAAGAGACACGTTAATGAAAACAGTTTAAAATGATCTATTCGGTGGATTATTCAGTACTCGAATTGTTCACATTTCACAGTGTTGTTGAATGTTCATGGTCCTATTTATGTGTTGTTTCTTTGCTGTTGCTTTTATTTCATTCATTTGTTTCAATTCAAGTATTGTTAAATTGTAGCTCTTGTAATTTTGTCGCATTTGTTGTTGTTTTTTTTTTAATCGTAGGAAATTATTTATTTCCTACGAGACCATTTATCACGTTATCAGCATTTCCCAAACGTATAGCTCTACAATTATTGAATTACGAAGGAAAATAACCTACAACCATAATGTTGGATTTATGCGATTATATGTCTTGACTCCACATTAATGTATTCTTCCATTGAAAACACTTCAAGTTTGGAATATATAAAATATAGTAAAATATAGTCCGCACAGGCTTATCAGGGACGACACTTTCTCTTAACTGGTTTTTCGTTTAAAAGAAACTTCATTTAAAAGAAATATATTATAAAAGCTGAAATTGTCGCCCCTAGCTTCATCGAATATATTTGGTATACTGTACAGAACAGTTGTATACATGAAATACCCCATTACGATTTTCATACTATATCCTACACCACGCCGGGTATGCTGATACTTTGATGACGGATTGCACTTCGATAACAGAGAACAACAAACGCCACGCGCGAGAGGTAAGTTCCTCAGTTTTGTTTTAAGTTATATCCTAAAGATTAGTTTTTTAGACAATACACATGGTCAAGTTGATAAATGGTGTATCCTTATGCATTGGGAAGACAAAATTTCACGGAAGAATGGTACATTTTGCCCAAAAAATTCGGTCGGAAAACAGCATAAACTGAATGAACAGTAAACATTTGAACGAAATAAAACTACTAGAAATATTGCGAGAATTTTGCTATTCCAGCACGTAGAGTAATCACTGTGCTTCAAATACTGAAATTAATACTGAAATTATGATAGTATTCAATGAAACATAAACAAAGATAGAGCATGTTTTAATAGGTGGTATACATAAAGTTGCAGGCACTTTGGTTACCGATAAAGGGCACTTCGGATTACAAAGACTTTCAACAAATTGGGCACTCTTATAACCGAGTTTTATCTTCTACCTAAAATGCATTTATGTATATTATGGCTTTTCTTACCAAATATTTTGAAAATAATTTTCAAAAATCACATTACTATTTGTATACTATATATATTATTATTGCATTTTTTCAAATAAGATTAAAATGCTTATTATTGAAGAAATATATTTCAAGTGACGACCGGAAATAATTGTCTACATGATGAACTTGTTTTTTATAGCGGATCATGTGTATCAATACAGTCGTGGTTAATATTACTTATAGTAGGGCTCTAGATAATGGTAGTGAAGGGGTCTTTAAGAGGCAAATTCATCTTTGTTCTTCATAAAATCCTATGTCGTTGGTGCTTATTTGAATCGCATCATTAATACCATACTAATGCGTAGCAGCACAATTAAAAAGAGAACGAAAGCACTCCCTTTATTTTGAGTTCTGCTTATAGGGAGCACTTCCCCTTCCGCAACGATAACGTTTTCTCGAAGTGCGAATCACTTGATCCTAAATCAGTGTATTGGTTGAGTTTAAAGAAACACGGGTAAGAAATATGCATTTAATCGTTAAAAACAACTGATTCTGGAAAAGGAATGCGTACATGAAATGTTTGCATGTGATATTATGGAAACGTCAGTGTCACTCAAGAGATGACTCGAAAATACCAGCACATCGACGCCTTGGGCTAAAAGACCTACCCGATACTATGTAAAAGGCGATACGAATACATTTAAAACTGGAGACAAATTGAGACAATCTAGACTGCAGTTATGTTGAACAGGCTGTTATGTTTACCTTACCGAGATGATCGTAATTAGCCACAGATGGTCCGAAAATTAACCGAAATGCGTTTGAAAATATTATCTAATTCAAAACAACCAGAATGCTGTCTAACATTGTCGGTATAATGTGACCGTCCAACATTTAGATTTTATCGACGGATTACATTGTGTGTACTTTGAATAATCAGCAGATTATTGTACGATAATTTAAGTTTTTCCTATGTGTAGGCTTCAAAATATAAAATATGAACATTAAAGATCCTTTTCGTTCTTCTCTTGATTGCCCAACGCTTCGCCATATTCGGTATGGCTATATACTGGGTTCATTCGATGCAAAACCACACATGACATGAACAATTTATAGTAATACATCTGAATGTAGCGTTAAACCACACAAGAAGAATTTAAGTGTATATAAAATTCATTTAGAGTAACGTTTACCCTTCGGTGTGCTACTCTGATTTTCAAAGTACTTGTTCTTTGAGTGTAAGATGTTGTACGCAATTTTGAAATGCTCTATGTTTGTTATGTTTATTATGAATATGGGCCGCTCCATGAGATAACCGGATATCAATGCGTAAATCTATACGTAAAGTGCAGTAGGAACAGACTTATCCAGGGCGCCACCTTCCGTCTAAATGGTATTTTCCGTTTCAAGAAGGTATGTTCTTAACGAAACTACATTGGAAGTGGAATATGGCGTTCCGGATTAGCCTGTGCGGAGGCTGATCCTGGACGGCACTTTAGGCATATGTCAATATTCCCTGTTTTAGCATGGAATGGCCAAATTGTGATTTTAGTGTGTTGTTCTTTTCTAACATTATTAATAATCTTCATACCTAAAACAACGTTTTGCATTTGAACCAGAATATGAGAGAACATTATGAAAGTGTGGGTACATACTGATGATGAGCAATTAACCTTTAGTTTGTATTATGCGTAGATCCGGCGGTCGGGTGACTCGAAAACTGGAAAATATATGGTCATATAGATTGTTATCATCATACATATCGAATTTGTTACACACTTATCTTTCACATTTATAAAAAATCTTAATCATATTCCAAAGGGATAAGAAAATGTTTCGGTAATTCGTTTTTAATTGACGTAAGTACATACATTTTTATGTATTGCCTGATTATTATAACAGTATTTCACAGCGAATTTTGCATTTTTGATTCACTAAACAGAGTGTGTTATATCTGGAAAAAAGTGTCCATTTATCGGGAATCGAAGTGCCATTGTCATTGAGATAATCGGTTAACGAAGTGCCCATTAAAAACGTGCATGTGACTCTTAAAACACTTGAATTTCCTCAAATACATTAGTTAACTAAAATGTAACATGTTGTAACATTAATGGACATATAGATCTTTTATTTCGAATAGTAAGCACGTTCTTGATTAATTTCCAAGTATGTTTATTTTGTTAAAATGTGTACTGATCATCCAATTCATGCTTATTATTGCTGTGTTTTTTTGTTTTTTTTTATAATTCACCGTTTTTCCGCGAATTTCTTTCTTGGCAAAACAAAGTGCTATACCATAAATCACCCAAACAATGTTCCGTGTCTGAAAACCAAATGAACAGAACCTAAATGCAAAAAAGCTGAAGAACTTGTCTGTCGCGCGTGGCTTTTGTTGTTCTCTGTCATTGAAGTGCCTTCCGTCATCAAAGTATACGCATACCCGGCGTGTACACAAACATAGCTACATATTGTATCAAAATCAAATCAAGCGTTATGTACAGTCCTTTTTCGCATAACACATTAATTAGCATTTCAGGTTACTGAAATCAACACAAAAAAATGTAAAGAGTTGCATAAAGTTAACATAGTTTTAAATACTTTATGTGATGATTATAAAACACACAAAAACGTTTCTATGAACAATTAAACAAACAAAAAAGATCTAATTCTACTAAATACATATAAAACTTATGTAAATGTAATTATAACAATGTATACTTTTTAAAACTTATTATTTCTTATAATATCTTAGGTCAATTATTCAAATAATTAATACATTTTGCATTTTGAATTATACATATGCATTATTCATAAAAAATCACTGTAAACTTAACCATTTAACTTTCCAATTTTGGCGTACAGATATTGTATCTACATACCGTTTAATAAGATAAATAGTTTCACGATGGATCCTCGCTCTACAGAAATCACTATTATTAAAGGTCATTCCAGGTTTTTGTGTTGTACAAAAAAAGACGGCCATACAACAGTGCATTCTGTATTCAGCACAGTATCTTTATTTAGCAGGGTCATTGACGTTCAAAGCATTTAGATTAAAAAACAAACATCGTAGATACTGAGAACATAAAAACTCAAACATATTGGAAAATTGATTCTCATCATGAAGCAAAATAGGCCGGCATTTTCTAAAAGATATATCCTATTAATTCAATTCATTAAATACGTAGTCTGTATATATGTATACATATTTCAACAAAGACCGCCGTTATTGACAACCATAACACTGCAAGCTCATGACCACAAAATGTATTTTTTTATATCACTTTTATATTGTCCTTAAACTAAAAACTAATATGTTCGCAAACCAATTCTCTAAATTGTATGGAAATTAAAGATACTGTAAATAGTGTAGAGTGTATGTCAACAATTAAGAATGCGTCATTCAACGAACTTCAATACATTTGCGTAATTCAACGAACTTCAATACATTCAATGAGATGTTCAAATATTTGCGATGTGAAACGTGCGAGCATGACACAATATTTTTAAATATCTATTTAAGACCTTTGTTAGGTTAGCAAGTTAAATAAGGACACCAAATTCAAATAGTACATAAATGTAGTGATCTTGAACGAAGAAGAGCCAACTGTGCTCGGTGTTACCTAGTAAGTTTCCATTAGAATATTCAGTAAATATACGATATGGAAAAGAACATTTAAGCTTTTGATTGCACTATAACATAATATCATATAATGGCATTACTAGAAAACTTATTGTTTGACTTTAAGCTCGCCATAAAAGATCGAAGACTGAAAATATACTAGAAAACGGCTTATGGTAAATGTACATTCCGCAAGATGTATAAAAATATCTGATTGCAGTATAGTTTCACAGTTTCTCCAGCTTAACTTAATTTTTTTGAAAAAAAGTGTTAAAAAGTTCAGTGCTCCTGCAACCAGTTTTCCATACAATAAATCAAATGAAGTATAACGCATCGAAACGTGCAGATAAAGTTAATACAGAAGACTATGTATAGCAGCATGCACAATAAAAACATGTATTCTTACACCATTATTTAATTGTTCTAGGGCGCTTCCAATTAGTGCATAATACATATACTATGAATTTGCCAGAAATTTGAATACCTTTACTTGGATATGCGATCCGGTTTTGCAATCAATAAACAACTACCTTTTAAAATAGGTAAAATGTGTATAGCATAAACCCAAACAAAACGCTTACATATGAAAAAACGCTTGAAATCACTATAAAGTGATGTATTTCCGACGGTAAATATATAATCCACCTGTTTCCACATGTTCCATGTATCCGGCATTCCTTCGTCGTCGTCGTCGTCGTCGTCGTCATCAGTGAAACGATTGGAGGCTAGAGTGGGAGAGTGAAGGTAAAGCTGGTGCCGCATTCACAAAACTCAGTTCAGTATATTCTTAAATATAGTGTTCAACTTAAGTATATGTTTGCAGTTGTTTTCTTGTTTTGAAATTGTAATTTTAAATTCCATCAATAAGTTAAATATAAGACATCGTAAACTGTCTTCATTTAAGTGCAAGCTTTCGCGAAAATATGTATTGCTCTACTTGATCAAGAGGGTTAGTTCACGGCATTACAACGAAAGCAAGCACATATCCTCTTTGTATGTATCTTATATGAATACATGTTTATACAATGTATTTATATACACCCTTCAAGTACATATACAGGAACTACTTGGTATAAAACATGCGTGTTACCGAAAAACAAACAAATATCCCTTACATATTTGCTAATTGAAGAATAAAAAATATCAATATTATAGTTTGAGCCTTTCTCGACTTCGCTTGTCTTGAAAAAAAAAATTAAATCATTTACATATAATACAAGAGCTGAGTATGAATACTGAGACAATATTACAAAAAATCAACTATAACGTCAATCACTAAAATTCTATCTTAATATGGATAGTGTGTACAGAAGACTGCCTTGAAACTGAAAACATTTTGTTAACCACTAACATAAACGCTATTTACCGCAGTAATCTATTTATTAATAACAAATTAATAATTTTCTTCACTAATTAATTTGCTTAAACACTTTTTTCTGTATGAAAAAGATTTCTTATGTATCAGTTTTTGATATCTATATAAAATGACAGTGTTGAAAATGCCAAGAGTTTGTCAAGAATTAAGAGAGTGTAATTAAATTAACTGGAATAACGGTATGTTCAATAAGATATACAAATATGTGTATGTTGCAATCTATGTATTGCTTGTTGTAGATACGCTAGCTTAATGTGGATAAGGAATTCAAACATATGCATATAACGCAACGTAACGAATAGAAAAAAGGAAACACGTTTTCTTAAGTATGTCAAGTTATGTTCGTTTTGAAGCTTACACATAATGTAATAATTTTTAAACTATCCTATTCGGAAATGAACAGGGCATCAGTTGATTTCACCATAACAGCATATCCTGTAAGAACATAAAAACGGCATCTTATTTAACAACGTTTAGCTCCAAATGACAAGATAAAAGACTGACACAATGCTAGTAATCGGCTGGTTTTCTTGGTATATTAACCAGGTGAAAAAAATGTGTGTACTATAACCACCTACTATTAAGTTTACACTGTATATTAAGACCAAGTTTAAATGAAGAATAACAGCTTTGAGTTACTGGTAATGCGGTTATGAAAACTCAAGATGTCTTATGCCGCAACCGCTAAATGTGGAAGTTTTAAATAGGATTTGCAGCTGCCTAATACAGAACTATGAAATTGTTAACGAGACACTGGAATCGTTGTGTGTCATTGGCCTTGTACCATACACAATATTCTCAGTAGTTTAAAGACTATTTCTTTGAGATAATTTTAACCACCACGGGATTGCCGCAGCCGCACGTGGTAATTGATTTAGTTTCTATGGTTTAAGCATTTTAGAGACGACACGTTGTATGCAATTAGATTTGCCGAGGGGATGACAGGTTATTAGAATAAAATAGTTATTATAAAAAAATGACACTGACTGCCAAACATTTACCATTAAGAATTTATAACCGTACATAAATATAAGATTATGACGCAATTCTCAAACAATATACTGTACGTTGCTCGCGGAGCTCTAACATAAGATTTAGCGTGTGTTATTCTTTGTATATTACCGTTTTATTTGATTGTGAATCCAATGATTATTGCATCATTTTTTACAGAATAATTGAGTATTGGTTGTTAAGGGTCTACTTTGCACATCTCGTCTTCATTGGATTATATCATTATGATGAACATTAAACTGAATCCTGAAAACGCTAACATGATTGCTTAAAGATCATCAGCTATTTTTCCACTCCCCAAACACCTTTTATATGCTTTCCAATTATCGCTAAATGTAATCAGCCTCTACTCATTACAAATTAATGTACAGCAGTCTGTTGGATCTCTTTAGTTTTAATACGATCAGGTATTGTTCATCCGAACCCAGGGACCTTTTTGTCTAATGCATCCTTCAACACAGATGCAACCAGTGATTTATCCAATCCCAATGTTTCAGCAACAGAACAATTAAGTTTTGTTAATTATAATATTCAAAGTCTTATGCAAAAAGAATATGTTCTGTACACAGGTATACGTGAATTCAATATAATTGGTTTTACAGAACCATGGTTAAATAGTTCTATCACATCAACTAATCTCGTCTTCAATGGCTTCCGCCAACCAATTCGTAAGGATCGCCCATTCGATTCACATGGTGGCGTTGCTATTTACGTTAATGAAAGTATTGTCTTTAAACGCAAACATGTTATTGAATTGAATACTGTAGAATGTATATGAAAAGAAGTGTTTCCCTCAACAACAAATAAATCCATTATTTTTTGGCGTGTTCTATAGACCGCCTATCGCGTATAGATCATATATGCATTTTATTGAAGATTCAATAGCGCTTGCCAGAGAAACACGAATTAATGATATCATTATAACAGGTGATTTTAACATTAATGATCTCGCTGAATCGTCGGCACGAACAATTCATACACTTTGTCAACAACATGACCTCACGCAACTTATTAACGAACCAACACATTATACTGAACAACATCTTCTATAATTGACTTAATATGTGTGAGCAATCGAAAAACAGTACTACTTTCTGAAACAGGCGAACTTTGTTTTAGATCAAACTGTTCTGTACAAATTCCTGTCTATGCGGACTTCCAAGAAACGACGTCGCATTACTTTCTCGAATGCACTCAGTACATACTCAGTATATACATATTCGCCGAAAACTATCCATATATTGGGTCCCTGCATTTAAACTATTCTATATAAGGTAGAACTTATAACAACACACTCGTGACTACTTAACCAATACTAAAATAGCTGATGCAGTTCACAAATTTATTATTAAAAGTAAGCGATTTGATTCGTAGATATGCAACATAACGACATTAAACCCTCTTTGCGACCTTTGTACAAAACAAGTATATCAACATTTTTTTTTCTTCCAAAATATGCTCTACTCTCTCTATCATACACCTTTCAAATGTCAACCATTTACTTGTTTTTTAACAAATGAAACTATACTCATAGTTACTTTTTTGTTATACTTTTATCATTGTCAAATCATTCTTCAAAATCCAACTATGTCCGTCTGACAACATGAATCTGTATTTATACTCCTTCGTAAAAGGTATAAACACATTAGGAACAATGCACCAGCTTCTACAAATGAATTTAATATTATCCAGAAGTTCCCGGGAAGAAAAGGTTGTATAGGGAGGTGAACTATATAAGAGATTGCCTTTCGTTCTAATCCAATATGCCAACTCATTACAAACATTGATTAATCGTTTTTTTATTCATAACATGATACATTTAAAGAAGTGTCAAAGAAGTCATACTAAATATTTAAAAGCTTTCTGTTGTACTTATTTGATGTGGTTTCACACTAAAGCGACTGTTTAACATTACTCCTTATCTCTACACGGATTCCACAACAATAATGAATTCCCATTAAAGTACCACATGCACTGTTTTCATGGTGGACAAACATTTGAAGCGCTTTAAATGACTTTGAGGGTTTATTTCCGCCGGTGTATCGCTTTTCCACCATGTCCTCCTCGTTCAATTTATCCGGTATGCCGAGGTCGTTGTTATCATCGTCTGGGATACGGCTGGAGGCTGCTCTGGGAGAGAGGAAGGAGCACGTGTGCTAGGCCGCATTCACAAAGCTCCATAGGAAACCGATAAGTATATTTCTTTAAAACCACGTATCACTTAAGAATGGGGTTGTTTCATGTATTTTTATTCTTAAATTAAAAATGTTTTAAACTTGAAAAAATATGTTGTATTGGTTCGAATTTTTTATCTTTCTGTAAAAACTGAACAAGCTTAGTTATGTTAAATTTAAATGTTATTTCTTTAAGGTTCGGTTAAGGTATTATTGTTTCTAAGGAGCTTTGTGAATAAACAGTTGTTTCCTTTGCCGACAGTAACAACGCAAACATTTCCAAAGATTTGTCCTGGAGCATGACGGAGTTGACAATTGTCACTAATGTTTTAAATATTCTCATCTATTCCAATCAATTATGTGTGCATAGTTGAATAGTAAACTTCTATATATTTTATTGTATCTTAAGCTTTCAAGTAACACATTGTGTATGTTTGGTACTTTATTAATTGTTTGAATAGTTTCGCTTATGTCACGCATAACTCAATACACTACGATATTGTATTTCATGTTCGTGCATAACAAATGCTTTTCACAGCGTTTAACCTATTGGTTTTACCATTATGAAATTATGTGTTGAAGGACAACAACCGGGTAGGCAATTCAATTAATTTTGGAGGAAAAAAACATTTGTTATGGTAAAAAGGTAACGTTGAAAAAGGTTGGATTGTCGAGTAAAACACTAAAATATAAAATTATCTATTCGCCACTGAACTTTATACAATAGTGTTTTTGTAAACTAGGTATTAATATATAAAATAAACCTCAAACTTAATAGTGTCAAGCTAAATATGGCGAGTTAAAAACAGTACACTTTTGTTACATGAAGAAAGAGCATTGCTTAAAAGACACAAAGCATGAAATATGTGTATACCGGAATAGGTATAGATTGAAGAAACGGACCCACACTTATAACATGAGCGTCATCTAAAGGTGTCGTACTGTACCAGTTTAGAGAAGTGACAGTATTAACTTTTAACATAATTCGTTTTTATAACTGTTTGATTTAATTACGTTAGAAGTTTCATGAAGCGACGAAACAATAAGTGTAATTAAGTTTGTTTAATCTTTATAATTATCATTGTTTCGGACTAGCCAAATTTTATATAAGTGAAATGAACTTTCTGTTCTGTTATCATGTACGAAGCTTCATTTAGTGTCCATCAATATGCTTACAAAAAAGCCCCCACAACCTCATATATAAGAACATTAAGAGCAGAGGAAAAAATGCTTCATAAAGCTTTACAAATTATAGAATAGCCAATGGAAAGGGCATATGATACTCAATTAAAGTTCTCGTAGCGTAAACAAAATTCATTCATACAGTTTCATAAAATAACCAACTTTAGACAAAGTATCGTGTTTATGTTTTAAACACGACGTGTTTTATTTACACGTAACATAGTATCATATTTGTTTGGATAAGATTTCAGTAGTCATTATGTGGGCATCACAAGGAAAGTAGCGCATAACAATCAAACTTATGCAATGAATTAAACAGATGCAAGATAAAGAAGTGAAACTCCAGCTGCTGGAGCCATATTGAAATCTTATTACAAACAATTAGTTGGTCCTTTATTTATGGCAAGTGACCGATTGCCGAAACAGTACAAAACAGCACAATACAGCACAATACAAAACAACATAAACACAAATAAGAATAAAGCTGGGGTCACCGCCTTGGAACGGTCAATGCAACGCATTGGGGGTTTAAACCTGGTTATAGAGCGCTCAACCTCACACTTGGCCCAGCAATATTCATAATACAAACAAGGTTTCTAAAAATAATAAAATAACAATACCACTACCAGCCTCTGAAGGCTGAAAATATTACAACATCGAAGATATGTACGGGGATACACGCTACTGTATCCACGCAGCACACATCAAACTGTTGTGAAATGCAATATAAAGAAGTGAAAGGACTCAAACAAATGCAAGGAATCGAACAGATGCACGAACATTGAAAAATACAGAAGCAAAGTATAAAGGTTCCGTATTCATATCAATATACGGTATAACCAATCGGACAATATTTATCACAAAGAGTGTCTATGTTTGGATTAGATAAATTATACAACCATGGTTTGCACAGTATCTGTTTGGCTTAGGTCTCGGGATGATAGATTAGGGTATATCGATCAAGCCCTAATGGAAACTGACGCGTTGAGTATGGGTGATTAAGAGGCACCTAGCGTGTAAACCGTGCTGACTGGGGTAGGAAATATCCGAAAGGAATACTTTGTCACATACAGGTTTGATATGTTTGCTATTTGATATAAATATGAATTAGTTATCACTCTACAATGGTCATCAAACTCGATTTAAATATTTGTAAAATCGTGCGTGGCATTGCTTAAGAAAGTTAAAACGCTTGATTATAGTTAAAAGCAGTTAGGCGCCATTTATGTAGCACTTATGATCATGCTAACATGGTTAGAAATTCGGTAATTGTATATAAAGATCCACTATCACTGCAAATGCACGCATAGATAGTATGGTCGCATTTGATAAATTATAATTAACACCGTAGACGTACTGACAGGTTCAGACCACACTTTGAATAATGAACATGTTCTTAAACACAAGCGCTATCTTGAATGATATCAGCGGAAATGGAACTCGAGTGTGCAGTCTTGCACGAAGCCATAATCTCCAGTCATTTGAAGCAGACCAATGACTTTTCGAATACCGATATCATAAAATATAAAGTCTTTTTGCTAATATCAAATGGTGGTAATTTAAGGAAAATCATCAAAGAGCTCTTGAAGTGAAGAATCATCGCTCAAATATGGCCCAAATACAATTTTTTAGTGCTGTCCAAGTTAATACAACGGCATTTTTTTTTTTAATTTGCCGGGGTTTTTTTCAATCGTTTTTTTTTCATAAAAAAAAACATTGAACGCATCGCACGAAACGGATTTAAGTAAATCGTATTGTTTATAGATCGGACAAAAAATTGTTTCAATTTATGACCATAACATTTCAATATTGCTAGTTTTAAATAAAATGCTAGTATGTGTTTTTCGAATGTTCATATAAAATATTAAAGGATTATATCGTAATGAAAGTAAAAAAAAGAAACTTTATCTGATTGAAAAAAAGGAAACAAAATCAAGGTTTTTGAATGTTTATTGCTCAAATTTGTTCCATTTTTTTGCTTTCGCATGTCGAATAACATTTGCACTTTCTGTTATTCAGTTCTAGATTACCGCTAGCTGAAACAACATGACAAATGTATATGTATTAAACATGCAATACAAGCGAATGTGTTAATAAATAATCATATAATAATCACGACAAAGCACAACCAACATCACTCCATGTCATATTCAACGATATATATTTTCAGAGACACCGTGTTTTTCATTGGCTGTTGTTGTATTTTGTTGTGTGATTGGCGGTCATAACATCAATAATTATTGAGGGCAAAAACCATAAGTCAACCGTTTTCGCATATACAGAGAAAATTGTAACGCAAATTAAAGGCACTTCATCAATGAATACGTCTGATTTCTGACTGTGTTTTGCTTCAGAACAATTAGAAGAATATGAGACGCGCTCTGAGAAAAGGGGGTTTAATGCATGAGCGTAAAGTATCATCCCAGATTAGCCCGTGAAGTCCGCACAGGCTCATCAGTGATGACACTTTTCTCTGTTATAATATTTTTCGTTTAAAGAAAGTCTCTTATCAGCAAAAATCCAGCTTAGGCGGAAAGTGTTGTCACTGATTAGCCTGTGCGGACTGCACAGGCTAATATGGGACGACACTTTACGCACATGCATTAAATTCCCTTTTCAAAGGGGGAGACTTATATTTATTCAAGGCAACACATTACATGTATTAGCATATGACGTATGATTTATCACATACTGATTTGTTTGATAGTTCTATTGACTTCTCTTAAAACGAAAAATACAAGACATATGTTTATATATGTATTATAACTAATACAATTAATACCTATTACACAGTTTAATTAAAAATAGTGAAATAGTGATGATTAGTAGTATACATAAGAAGGCCAATAACAAAACACTGCAGCATTCCATTAATACGCATGGATTAAACAATTTTTCATAGATATCTTCTAAATAATTGCGCTAGGCTCTGTGAAAACCGGGCTTAATGCATGTGCGTAAAGTATCATCCAAGATTAGCCTTGTCATCCGCACAGGCTTATCAGAGACGACAATTTCTCTAGACTGGATTTTCATTCAGAGGACACTTCCTTTAAAATAAATATTTAATAAAAGCGGAAAATGTCGTCCCTGGCTGCACCGGATCATGTGTATACTGTACAGTTTCATACAATAAATACTCCACTTAAATTGCCATACTGTGTCATACACACACATATCTATATATGGTCTCAATATCAAATAAAACTGTCTGTACATTTTGTTTCGCACAACAAGTAAATAAGCATTTCAATCTACTGAAATGAACACAATAACATGTTCAGAGTTGCATAACGTTTAAACAAATAAAAATACTTTATTGGAGGATTATACAACACCACAAAAGCCGTATCTATAAACAACTAAATATATGTACTTATTATACTAAATACATACAAAACTTATGTAAACGTAATAACAATGTTAAATTTTTAAATCGTATTATTTCTTATAATCTCTTGGATCAATTAAACTAAGTAATTATACATTTTGCATTGTGAATTATACATATCAATTTTTTCATTAGAATAAATGGCAAACTTAATCATTTAATTATGCATTTGAGGTGTAAAACTTTTGTTTCTTCCTTACGTTTTATAAGCAGTTAAATTGCTTCACGATGGATCCTCGGTTTATAGAATGACCCATTTGCGCAGGTCATTCCAGTTGTTTTGGTTGTACANAACGTACCAATAAATACCAGTATAATTTTGTTCATCACTAGCACATGGAAAGTAAGTAATGATCGTGTATACCCTTGCATGAACCTTGCATATGTTTGAAAACTAGTGTTTTTTTTTACCTTTTTATTAAGTTTCAATAAATGGTTCATACAGAAAAAAATCCACGAACTATGACAGTCTGTCGGTATGTTTAAACTATGTACGACATGTTCTTTAAATGTAAATTGCAGTTTAATAGTATAACTTCTTTGGATTTTCTGTCGCAACCATAGTTACATTTCCTCGACTACCGGGTAATCTTACTGTTTCCAGTTCGAGAAATTGGCTTTATTGTGTTTTGTATATCATTATTTGCCACCGACGGTCTTACTTTATTTCACATACATGTATAGGTTAAACTATCATCGACATGTTCCTTTAATGTTAATTCCAGTTAAATAGTATAACTGTTTTTCGAAAATAATGTTCCGCGTGAAACAGTTTGAACAAATCAGGATTCTCAACACTTATTTTTGGATTGTCTGTCGTAACCATAGTTACGTTTCTCGACTTATCTTACATTTTTCTGTTCGAGAAGTAGGCTTTATTGTGTTTTGACGTCATTATTTTTAACGACGGTCTTACTTTATTTCACATAATTGGGAAATAATTATTCTAAGCCAAAATACGGGAAAAGTCGCGTGAAATTGTTATGATTTTAAGAAAAACGTTTTCTGACATGCATTTGATCATGATAATGAATTAATTAAACGTAACTTGATCTCATTGTGTTATTCTGGAATCGAACATTATTAGTATCGTTGTAAGCTTACCTCAAATATTCCGCTCTTCCGTGACCTGGTGACTCATTTAAAAAACAATTAAATGCTGAATGTGACAATGCAATCGATTTTAATGAGTAACGTGATGTGAATTGAGTTAAAGTGCTCGTTTTCTAAAGTGTTACATTACATTGCAAAATCAATAGTTAAAAGAGGACTCACTGCTTCATTAACAATCAATTCATCATTTTTTTTTACATAAATCTAGAACGTTCCAGCATTCACCATGTAGAACTTTCCGGAAAACAACGAGGAAGGTTTCTAAATAAATTCTGTATCGCAAACAATCTCATTATCTGAAAATAGTCATAAAAACAAGACCAACAATAACTCACGGCGTTGGCAAGTTTGTGCATGTCTAAAAGAAAATTACTTCTATGCAATATAAAATAGAAATCCATATTAAGAACTGTTATTTGCAACGATTTTGACCTATCGTTCAATAACAGACTTCAAATGTTCTCGTTACCAATATTTTATTTCATCTATGGTTACACTGATCAACAAGTATTCAAGTCCACCTTAATTGTAGAAATACATAATTACGTTATATTCATCTAACTGTTATAAGGTATTTGATAAACCTTTGGCAAAACCTAATCATTTACCAATTACTGTACCAATGGTAACGCTTGCATTTTGATAAACCTGAAAAAAATAAATCTTTTGGTCATATCACATTAAAACTACATAAGAACCACATACGAATTAGATTGTGAAGCTACCATAACAATGTTCACAGCATTCCTATAAACATGGTGAATTCGATCTTACTAACAAATTTAAAACAGATACAAAATCAAATAATAACAAACCGGAATAAATATTCAGATGAAGTGGAACCAGTTATGTACGAATTGAAAGTTTTAAACAACTGAAAATAACTTTCGTTTGTTTAGCCGAAAACTCATTCAAATACAAAATACATCTATATACTGTTTGGGAAATCACTACTATTCTCTTCAGATGTGTTCGTAGGACACATAGACAAAATTGACTCTGCAATTATTATGAGTACACGTGTTCGTGTCGGAGCTGCGTTTAGAAGAGCTTTGTTGTTGTGAATTTATATTTATATAACCTATGAATATGAGCCACGCTCTGTTAAAACGGGGCTCAATGTATGTGAATTCAGGGTCGTCCCTGATTAACCTGTGCAGTCCGAACAGGCTAATCATGGACGACACTAAATGCTTTCCGCTTTAATGTTTTTTTTTTGTGTTTTAAGAAAGTTCTTAACGAATATCCAGTTTAGACGGCAAGTATCGTTTATGATTAGCCTGTGCAGACTACACGGGCTAATATAGGACGACACTTTACGCATATGCATTTAGCCCGGTTCTATCAGAACGAGGCTCTTGGTCCATTAAACCTGAAGCAGCTTGCCGAGAATGTAGGGTACAACGTGCATCTGTGCGCATGCGGTGTTATCTTCGCGTTTTACAAGTGTTTGATAATACTTCTTCGGAACGGATAGACTTAACAGATAACTGATGTATTTTTGCATGAGAGTGGCATTGCCTGTATTGCTTAATTGGTCGAAACATCATAATGACAGTTTGCAAATGGATGTATTTTTTTTTCGATGCCAATTCTATTGATCAATGAACACAAAGATGTATTTAATTTTTCGATGCAAATTTTATTTATCAATAAATGGTCACTTTTTGTGAGCGTATGGCACTGTCAATGCGTTGTCGTGCTATTGTTGTAAGAGCTGATGTATATAAGATTATTTGACATGCTTTAACAGTTTCAGAAACTGAATACTTTTGATTTGGCTGAATGGTAATGCTGTCGTCTCCAAGAACTATGCCAATATATGGAAATGATTATATGGGTAAAACTACCATTACTAAGGCAGTCATCCCAGATAACACCATTGTGCGAATGCTTTTGGTGTGTTGTATTGTCGTGTTATACAGGCAATTGGTAAATTACCTTAATATGTTTTACCCTCCAGATTTGGTTTGTTAGGTTTTATATATAATATTAAATTTTATGAGTTTTATCTCACTTCATGCCGTGTGTAGTCAAGGTAAATAAAGCTCACGAGATGGCTGTTTGTTTTGTGATCTACTCCTGGACACAGCTCCCGGTGAAGCACGCGCGTTTACAGACGACATATCATTTTTTCCGTCCTTAGAAACCAGAATTCTGAATTATGCAAACATTTTCACGACAAATTATCGGAAATGTCACCGACAGAAATGCCAGAATATAGAAAGCCTTGACTGTCTTATACGTACAAAATGAATATTGTTGCGTCCAAATAGAAATATATTGAGTCACTTTGTCAATATATTAAGTCAATATGTCATTATATTGGGTGCTTGTGTCAATATAATTATATTATGTCAATCAACCCTTATATTGAGTCAACGAACCCATATACAGTAGATTCTCTGCCAATACCGGACTCTCCGAATACCGGAAATCTCCCGATTCCGAACGGCCGGGCCAGTCCCGTATTTTCCCCTTCTACTTCTTTGTTAAAAATGTTGAATAAACCGAACTCTCTCAAAACCGGAAACCGAACGGATATCTCATTGAATTTCGTCATTGTCAACGTAAAATACATTGAGTACACCGGACGGTCCAAATTCTCAAGATGCCCGAGGCGTGTAAAGTACAATACCTAGTCAGCACGGCGCGTGCGGTGTCACACATTCCGCTCGCGCATTATCGATAATCGGATTAAACATACCATAAAGGTGTCAAGTCGCTACCGCGCTATTGAAGTCCGATTAAGCTTATGATAAACAATTTAATTACAAAATTAATGCATGCCGTTGCGACGATCACAGAAATGTGCACTGAAGCAGAGAGTGATCTCGGATTTTTTCAAGAAATCGTGAACTTCGTGCATGTATAGGTTTTGACAAGACTTTCTTAGATTATGAATGTCTTGAAAATATGACGCTGTTTTTTTGTGTGTGTGTATGTTTTGTGAAATGTGTTATGTCTTGAATAATAAATCGTGTGTTTACAGCAATCGTATTTGTGTCGTAATTCGTCAAAATTGTCTATGACGTTTTGCGTTTCCAATTTGTAACAAATTAAACTCAATTAATTCAGAGCTATTTACAGCGAACTCGAACACGACTCACTCGCCTATATGACAAATGTCACGTACGCATGTACATGTGCGTACATGTATAAAGCACCACGCTCACTTTGGGATTAATCAAAACAAGTCGGTATGGATTGTTTTTTGGTTGTAATCGAATAAAAACAACATTTTTTGAAGAATACTTTAAACATAAACATTACATGAGTACAGTTATCACATGGTATATGTAAATGTATATGGTTTGTTTTATTCTTATATGATTTTGTACACAATGCATACAATGTATATTTCGGCAATATGCCTACTCTTGATAAACCGGAACTCTCTAAAAACCGGACAATCAGGCCGGTCCCCAGACCGTCCGGTTTACAGAGAGTCTACTGTATCATGTCGATGTGACCTTATATTATATCTAATGACGGATTGACTTAATATAAGCATGTTTTCACATAATATATTGACAAAAGCACCCAATATAATGACGGATTGACTTAATACAAGGATGGTTTGACACAATATATTGACAAATGCACCCAATATAATTACATATTGACTCAATGTAATGATGGCTTGACATAATATATTGACAAACGCACCACATATAATGACGTTTTGACATAATATGAGGTCACATTGACATGATATACGGGTTCGTTGACTCAATATAAGGGTGGCTTGACATAATATAGTGACACAAGCACCCAATATAATTACATATTGACTTAATATATTGACAAAGTGACTCAATATATTTCTATGTTGACACAACAATGTTCATTTTGTACGTATAAGACAGTCAAGGCTTTCCATACCAGAACGTTCACTGTTGGCTGATTGTCCAAATCGAGGTCGCATAGCGGGCATTGATGTTATATTTATCTTTCAATTTGTATTACTGTGTCTAAATGTAATATAATGCTCAGCTGTCGTAAACCGATTGTGTAAAACATATGCAGAAAACGCAAAATACAACAATGATTCTGTTTTATTGTGTTCCAAGTTCAATATTGGCAGAACATTTTACAACTTGTTTTGCAAAAAATGATTGAACTGAGGGGTTCCTTAAATAAGACACCGTCGCATAAATGTCGTTAAGAAACAGTTAGATCCCAACAAGCAAACTCTCTTCGGTTCTGTCCTAGATAGTTCGTATGAAACTCTCCATTGTGTAATGACTCACTTTATATTCGTATTTCTGATATTTTTTAGATCTTGCACTAATAATTACTAGCAAAAATGGCTTCCCTTTGAAAGGACTGGAATCGGATTTTGAAAAACATAAATGCCCTCGTTCTGTAAATTCAGACTAATTAAACATTGAAGAATAAGACGAGTTTCTGCGTTCACTTCCTCCTAAAAGGAATGACTAAAGTCGGTGCAATTGTTGTCAAAGAATAAATATTACTGAGCGATTCGCATAAAATGAAAGCAAACGAAAACGACTTTTGTGTCCTTTTTCAATGCCGATTGCCAGAGGCCAGAGGACAATGCAAATCAGCGCAGCATCATTTATCAGACATGCAAATGCATGTGTCTCGTGCAATTCATTTTAGTAGTAGGACAAACGGCAGTCTGGAATTTTGTTCATACAGAAGTTATCCTATAATGTGTAAATTTTTCATTATTTAAATTAACGCTATGATTTTTGTTACAACAAGGAAAACCTTTTCTTCAATTTCGAATTCAGCTTTTGAGCAAGTTTATTTTGTTTAATTAAATGCATTAAATATTTGAATATTTATGTTTCGTTTTCCTCATCGGTCAACGGATGATTTGTAAGAACCCGAAATACCTCACAAAAGCAAGTTACTGTAGAATGACTTCAGGCTGCTTCAACATTAACCATTTGATCCCCCCCCCCAAAAAAAAAAAAATAATAAATAAATAAATATATGTCTCGACCTCAGTGTTCAGTCCGACATATCAATACAAGCGAACTTTCGGATTTATGTCTAGCGCATTTGTTTAATTAAGTATCCATTTATCATTATGATTTTATCGAATGCATTATGTAATGCTGCGTACGTATATGGACGGACGTATTGGAAAAAAAAACACCCTAAGGACGAAAGGGCTGTTATGGAATTTAGTAATCGGTGACATAAAGCTAAAGAAATATTTTGGTGTTTTCTGCGTTTGCATGGCGGTTAAATATTAACAATTGATCTAAACATTGACTTTAAGTAAAATTAAACATATTCACTCGTTCAGTTTCTAGGCGAAACGTTGATGCCACATTCAACCATATTTCTATATAACTAATAGATAAAACAACAAACGAACCTTTTTTTCAGTTTTTAATCTATTTATATGTATTAAATATTCGGCTTTCAGTCCTTGACGTTTTTACGCAAAACAATATCTCCAGTCCCATCATTATTTTGCATAATAAGACTATCGTGTAATAATATTGATATTTGTCCGGATTCAAACCACAATCCTGTATGCAATGATCGTATTACCGAATGAAATGCACTTGCACTTTTTGAAATCGAAGTGACTTCCATTGTCTAAAAGTATGTCCATTATTCTCTCTGTTTTGTAATCACAGCGATATCTGAAACACATACATTTATGAAAGCGATGACAGCTTCGACAGAAAGTTGATGAGAAAGCAAACTAAACCAAATGAATTGTAAATTTACTAAGTTTCGTATGGAACATTTAATTAAATGAAGTAACGCATCTGCAATATCAGTGTAACAGAATACTAGTAAAATCTCGCAATTGGTTAA
Source organism: Dreissena rostriformis (assembly GCA_007657795.1). Taxonomy (NCBI): domain Eukaryota; kingdom Metazoa; phylum Mollusca; class Bivalvia; order Myida; family Dreissenidae; genus Dreissena; species Dreissena rostriformis. Next base: position 67,946 of record VMBQ01000567.1, on the reverse strand, counting down.
TTATTTTAATTTTAATATCACTGGAGCTTTGATCGTTCAATTACATGTTTAAAAATAGAAAAACACAGTCCAAACCCTTTGGATCAGTACAAGGGTTTGATAATTTGTTGGGTGGGACAAGATATACAATATTTTTTCATAAATGTATCTATTGCTCTTGTCACCGCCTGACTAATGGAGGAAATGTATGTTCAAAATGTACATTCTATTTAATTCATCAACAGAAATAAAGGTTCCATTTTTTTAGTGTATTTCCTATACAATGCATTTAAGCAACGAACCATGACTTTAAGAAAAAACTTTTATTTCCAATCAATATATTTGGATGATAAAAAAGTGGATAATACAAGAACTCTCCTGTGCTTACGTCTAATTTACCACAATAAAGTGAGAAGCTTTATAAAATATTTACTTAAAAAAGGTTTAAAATAATGTTAGATATATTTAAAGCATAATTAAAACTGCAATTAAAGAGTTTATACGTATCAACATAAAGTGTTGTGATATCTATCCAATTTCCCATAAAGGATTTAATTTTTGTAATCATGTAAGTTTCAATTCTAGAATAAATGCATCCAAATTGATCAGTTTTTAACCTCCTACACTACATTTCTTTGCTATTGTTGAACACTTTATTTAACTATGCCCGTCCCAAATAAAACTCAGAATAGAAAACTTCATATAATTTAAAATGGTAACGGATGGATTGGGCACTGATATGAACAAGTAATTGAATAATGACACAATAAGTGTTTTCACAATCACAATGTTTCCAATTGGTGTAAAATTTCTTCTTTTCCAATTGTTCAGAATATTTTCCATTTTAACAATTTTTATGGTAATTTATTTTAACCATTTTTGACAGGTCAACATGAAAATTTACACCAAACATCTTAAAGCTGTGTTTCATCCAATTTTATTTCCATTTTGTTTAGGATACCTTCGATTAAAATGCACTCGCTCTGATTTAATTTTAGACAATTTATTCCTTTTACATAGTTATTAAAGTTTTCACTACTTGTAGGGTCAATTTATGAAAAAAATACCTTCAACCACCAAAAAATTGCTACAAAAGGTATTTTACTTAATCCTGGTAGGGTAGAAGGTCCTTTAAAACATATCAAAATTTTACCACAATCGGACCTCCGGAAAGTAGTTTTTTCAAGATGGCCGCCAAAATGGCCGCCAATACCCATGATCATAACTATGTAACTATACAATCAAATTTGATTAATTTTGTGTCTATACCTAGGTTTCAAGGGGCAAAGAACACATAGAGATCACCAGACATTGTTTAAGTTTACAAAAGTACACAAATCCAACATTGCGTCCAAAATGTCCGCCAAGTTGGCCGCAAAACCTATTAATGATCATAACTATGTAAATATTCACTCAAATTTGATTATTTTGGTGGCTAAACATAGGTTTCAAGGGGCAAATAACACATTAAGATCATCAGATATTGTTTAAGTTTATTATATTACACACAAATCCAACATGCCGTCCAAAATGGCTACCAAGATGGCCACCAAAACCTATAAATGATCATAACTATGTAACTGTTGCTTTTCTTTCTTCTATATCCTTTAAATGTTATTTCAACACAAAATTACATGCATTAGATAGTTAAGAATTTAGATAGCTAATCTAATTATTGCATATAACATGATTGCATATGTTATTTTGTTCATTTCATTTAGATGGCTTTTCACCTTGTTAAGTCCACTGAAATTTTGATCTTATTATACATCCATTAAAATGTTTGTTCTGAACGATATTTTTTTCTAATTTCATCTGAAAAGTTTCCTTCCAACTCTTTAAATCTTTTAAATAATATGCTTTCTATAAATTGTGTTTCCTTTTTAATATAACTCATATGAAAAATGTGCCATTTACTCCATAAGCAGAGTGTCTAAAACAATATGATCTCTTATTGTAATTCACTGTCTGATTTTCATTTAGTTTTTTATAATTGAAATGGGTAGTGCGAATTGCATTTTAATATCATCATTTTTTTGTTTATTTCCTGTACATACATAATGTCTGACATCAGGGAATAATTATGTTTCCCCAAGACCTGGTTTATGAGAAAAATTGCTAAAAGTTAAGTTTAAAGTAATGATTGAGTGATCAGATTGAAGACTTTGTACAATTTCAGTTGATTTAAAGTATTGCAAGAAATCAGATGTGATTTACAATAGATCCAACCTTGCCTGTTGTATTAGATTTGTTCTTCGCCAGGTAAATTTTTTTTTACTGGTTATGTTTTCGGAAGGGATCTACAAGATTGTAGCATTCAATTAATTCTATGACTTTATTTCGAGCCTTTGGATTATTAACCTTTTCGTTATGAAAGTAATCTAATACAGGATCTATAACTAATTACCACATATACTAAAATACTCTTTTTCTCGATTGTAATGGACTCCTGAATGATTCTCGGGAACAATTATTATTTATGATTCATAAAAAGTTAATTCACTTTTCAATGATATAAAACACTTTTGAATGATTTATTGATGAGTAAAATACATTTTCAGAATGCTATCGTTGTCTTTCAGTATTCTTTGTTACGGCGCACGAAGTTTGTACAGTTTTCTGTGAAATCATGGCCACTTTGGACGTCGTCTTCATAGGTTTCTGTATTTACATTAGGCAATATTTCCAGGTTTACATAATACAATTTACAGAAGATAACTTTGAAATGGAAAGTATTTTCGCTTTGACCGTTTAAATAAACGTGTTTATTTAACACTTAAACATTAAACACGATATGATAATTTAATTTTAACAATTTAATTTGAATTGATCTACGTTATCAGTAGCCAAATAAAAGAAAACCTGACTATTAAGGATTTTTTCTACATTTACGAGCAGACAACAATTTATGCACTGAATACATAATTTAAATACATATTGTGTAATTGAAATACCCATTGATATGATATATACCCTGTTTTCTATTTTAAATAACCATAAAGAATATTTTTCTCTTCAACATGTGTAACGTAGCTTTTTAAGAGTTTTCGTTGGCTACTTTTGGTTTAACTGACCAGTCGAGTTAGATTTTTTTGCTGCAATGACGTAACAACGTCAGGCGACGTTACGCAATGTGTACACTTTTCCAGTTTTATTATGACGTTTACGTAAAGGTTAATTATCTTTGCTTATTTAAAAACAGGTGATAAAAAGATTATACGACAATCATTTCATTTCATACCACGATTTATTAAACTCTGTCAGGAAACTCGCTTACTTAGAAATTCCCTGAACTCGTTTTATAACATATGTTATGAAATACGCTGTCAACAAATTAAACGCTTTGCGTTTCCAGAAAGTTTGTCTTTTTTCCATATATGATTCAACGATATCATGTTCAACGAAATAGCTTTCGATCGGAGGGGGCTTAGAGTTCAAGATTTGATTAAATAAGGTTCTGTCTCATGAAGAAGTCGACTGCATCTTNGTCCTGACAATCTTTCGAAAACCAAATACTGCTAGTTCATGACCACACAAATATATTTTGAATATCACATTATTGTGCGAAAAGGAATTCTCTCCAATGAATAGAAATGAACGACACTGGTTAATAGTGTACAGTAAGTGTCAACAATTAAGAATGCGTAATTCAGTGAACTTCAATAGGATCAATAAGATGTACAAATATTTAAAATGTGATAAATGCGAGCCAATATTTTGTAATACCTTTTACATAAAAATGCTAGATAGTCAATATAAATGAGGACACTCAATTTAAATAGAATACAAATGTAATTATCTTACACGAAAACAAACACAAGAACTGCCAGTTGTACTCGGTGTCCATTAAAACATTCAGCAAATACAAGATTTTGAAAAGAATATTTAAGCATTTGTTTGCACCATAACATTATATCATATTAGAACATTACTCAAAAACTACTTAATTATTTAAGGACTTTAAGCTCGCCATAAAAAGATCGAAAACTGACAAAATACTAGTAGAAGGATGTTGTTCATTCCACCAGTTGTATAATAATATTTGTTTGCTGTATGGATTAACAGTTTCTCTCATTTCACTTAACTGTATTGAAAAAACAGTTTAATAAGTTCGTTGGCTCCTGCCACTAGTGCCATACAATACATCATATGAATTAGAACTCGTTGATACTTGTAGATACATTTAATGCAGAACATTTTGCAAACGTTGATTGTGTTTCACTATTTGCATAGCAGTCTGCACAACGAAAACGTTTATTCTAACAACATACGTCATTTGTTCTAATGCGCTTTCAGTAAGTGTATAATAAATATAATATATATTTGCCAGATATGTATTTACCATTAACTTGGATATGCGATCCGGTTTTGCCATTAATAATAACCCTTAACAATACGTAAAATGTTTACATATTACAGACCAAGCACAACGCTCACATTTGAAGCGCTTGAAATCACTATAAAGGGATTTATTATAGCCGGTTTATTCATTATCCAGCATGTCCACGTTGTCAATGTATTCGTCATTCCTTCGTCGTTATCGTAAGTGAGTCAGTGGATGCCAGAGTGAAAGGGTAAAGGTTCGCATGGTTCCGTATTCACAACGCTCCTATCAGTACATTCTTAAATAAATTGTACACGTTAAGTATATGTAAGCAGTTTGTTTTATATTTAAAGTGTTATTCCCAAGTTTAAGTCTTCATAGTTTATTTTGTTTAAATGCCATCAATAAGTTATCAATAAATATATCCTGGTGTGGGGTGTTTTCGACGGTGTAAGGCTCGTTTGACTAATTCTCATAAAAATACCAAAAAAAAACATAAAATTAATATTGGTTATTCAAAACAAATATAGTACCAACAAAAGTGTACAAAAAACAACAACTGCTAAATGTTTAAGTTTGTTTACTTTTAAACAAAATGAAAGTCACTCACTGCGCATGTTTTATTCATCATGTGAGTATTTTCGACGGTCACAATCAACTCAATTAAACAGCACAAAAAAGTTAAGCAACCCTTGCACATTAAATGGAAAACTTGTATATTACATTTTCATCTGGAATATCAATATTATTTGAAAATTGTGTAGTGTAATATTCATAATATCCAGTTTCATATTGCTCTCCAGCGCTCTTTTAATATTCGTATGTGCAATCTCAATAGACAAATGGATCTATCATTCAAACCTATAACAATGGTTGTTAAAAATGCCAAATGCACTCATAAATTAAATCTGTCACAAAATGTCATTTCATGCGCAAGTTTAATTGAAATATATTATAGAATATTGCTGGGTATGGCAGTTTGCATGTATTTAATATCCTTCTAAAACGTGACTTCAAGTACACCCAATTTTACTGTTTGCATGAAACCTTTTTCTGTTGAACAGTATATTATATGTTTATACAAAAAAAGCATCTCATGACTTTTCTTGAATTTTCTGTATTTAAAACAGACGAAATGCCACTATTTGGATAAAATGAAATGATTTAAATGTTAAAAGATTAGTTGGAATATTTGAGGATTAGTTCAAATGGATGAAAACTATTGTGTACGAATGTGAGTTTGTCTATTTATCGTTTCTATTGCCATTATAACTTAATTTAGATCATCTGTTGAATGAACTGAGTGTATGCAAATAAAAAAACACGTCACTTACTTGTTATGCGCAACACACGTGTGTATACCGGACAATGCGTGCTCGTCGAAAATACTCCTACGTCGAAAATACCCTACGCTGTCTTCATTTAAATGATATTAAAAGTAATAGTTTTATAATGAAAAGGCCGTGATTTTGTTTTTCTCGCAGTTAAGTGAGAAAATTTACACATTTCATGCAAACGTTCGTGAAAATATTCATTAGACAGTTAGTTCACGGTACTACCGCGAAAGCAAGCACATATCCTCTATGTATGTATCGAATATGAATATATTAACTAATTCTATATAAATTGTTACCGAACAAAACAAATATACTTTACAAATTTACTTATTGAAGAATCAATATGATAGTTTAAGCCTTTTTCGACTTCGCTTTTATTGAAAAAGAAAAAAGAAAAAAAAGTTTTAATATAATATGCTGAGTACGAGTACTGAGTGAATATTACACAATATCATCGAGGACATCAAACGCTATAATGATATCTTTATATACATATTGTGTACAGAGGACTGCTTTTAAACTAACATAATAGCTCGTTACCACAAGAATGTATTTATTCTTACAAATTAATAGTGTCATTAACTAATTAATTTTCTGTAACACTATTTTCCAGATGAAAAGGATTTTTGCGTATCACTTTTTTTAAATCTTTAATGACATTGTTGAATAGTGCAAAGATTGTGTCAACAATGAGGAGAGTGTTATTTAATGAACTGCAATAACGGTATGTTGAATAATTTGTTAGAATATGTGTACGTAAGTTCGTAAGTTGCAATATTTATATACTACTTGTTGTAGTTACGGTAGCTTAATGCGGACAAGGAATGAAAACATATGCATATAACGCAATGAAACAATTAGAGAAAAAGATACACGTTTTCTTAACTATGTCCAGTTATGTTCGTTTTACAGGTTACACACAATGTGTTCTAAATATTAAAACTATTTTATTCAAAAATGAACATTAAATCATTTGATTGAACCATACCAGAACATCGCTTTACTTCGGGGTTTTTTACCGATTTTAATATTGATTTCCCTTTTTCACCTTTATATGAATGCTCAAAAAATAGTTATTAGCTGAGCAAATGTATCTTGTGTCCGTCCCTTTTACTGTCACTATCCTGCTCTGTAAGCGAATTTACGTTTTGGGTACGAGCAAGTTGCGTGGCATCATACAAAAACGCATAAGTTTACACTGTATATTAAGAACAATTGTAGATGAAGAATTAGCTTTGTATAACTGGTTATGCGGTGTCTGAAACTCAAAAAGCCTTAGGGTGACATGCCGCAACCGCTAAATGTGGAATTCTTAATAGGATTTGCAGCTGCCTAATACACAAATATGGAATGGTTAACGAGACACTGGAAGCTATGTGTGACATTGACCTTTACCATACAAAATATGATCAGCAGTTGAAAGATAATTTCGGTGGAATACATTTTACCACAACGGGATTGCCGCAGACGCACGTGGTAGGTGATTTAGTTTCCATGGTGTTAAACGTATAGAGATCACATGGTATACACAATTAGATTTCCCGCAGGGATGATCGTTTCTTAGAATGATATAGTTATTAGAAAATAATACCAATGACTGCCAAACATTGACCACAAAGTATGTATTACCGTACATATATATAAGATTATGACGCAATTCTCAAACAATATACTGTACGTTGCTCGCGGATCTCTACCATTCGGTTAAGCGTTTATTATTCTTTGTATATTTTTATTTGATTGTGAAAACATTGATTATCTCTTTATAGTTTACAGAATAATTGATTATTGCAAAACTTGGTCGTTTAGGGTCAACTTTGCTCATCTCGTCTTCATTGGACCATATCATTATGTTTTACATTAAACAGATACCAGAAAACGCCACCATGATTGCATATGATCATCAGCTATTTTTCCACTCCTCATACACGTATTATATGCCTGCAAATTATGGCTAACTGTTATCAGCATCTACTCATTACAAATATTTGAACACCATGTAAACGCGTCCTTATAGGAAAAAACATACATACTGATACTATTTGTCTCAAGAAGCTCCTAAAACGTTTCTTGGCTGTTGTAACATGCTGTTGGATCTCTATAGTTTTATTTCGATCAGGTGATGTTCATCCGAGCCCAGGACCCTCTCTGTGTAATGCATTTGTTAACAAAGATGCAAACAGTTCGCCATCCAATCCCAGCAACAGAATACTTAAGTTCATTATAATATTCAGAGTCTTATGCAAAAAGTAGATGTTATTTACACAGGTCTACTTGAATTTGACATAATTGATTTTTCTGATACATGGTTAAATAGTTCTATCCTATCTTCTTATTTCCTCTTTAATGTCTTCCACCAACAAATTCGTGAGTATCGCCCATTCAATGCACATTGTTGCGTTGCTATTTACGTAAATGAATGTATTGTCTTCAAACGCAGGCATGATCTTGAATTAAATGATGTAGCCTGTAAATGGTTTGAAGTTTCTTCCCTCAAAAAATAAATCCATTCTTTTGGGCGTGTTGTATAGACCGCCTAGTGCGAACAGATCATATATAATTTATTGAAGATTCAATAGCGCTAGCCAGAGAAGCACGAATATAAGATATCATTATAACAGGTGATTTAAACATTACTACTCTCACTGAATCGTCGGCACGACACATTACTGAATTATGTCAACAACACAAACTTACGCAACCCATTAACGAAACAACACATCATACTGAACAAACATCTTCCATAATTGACTTAATTTGTGTAAGCAATCGGAATACAGTACTACTTTCTGGAACAGGAAAATAGTTTTTAGATAAAACTGTTAGGTACCACTGCATTGTTTTTGTTACATTTAAAATTACAAAAGCCAGAATAATGTTTTATCGACATATCTGGCGTTACGACATTGGGGATTATCCAAAACTACGACAATTAATGTCGGATACTCAAAGGGATCTACTAAAATGCGGAAACGTTGATATCTAAGCAGAAAACATTACTTAAAAAATATTGCACATTGCAAGCACATGTATTCCGAACAAAATTGTGTGTATCCGTTCTCGAGATCTTCTATTGATAGACATTAACATAAAGACAAAAATTCGTCAACGGAAACCCCGATACCGAATATTTTAACAATATTGCACATAAACTCAAGTCATCCGATTTTTGAGCTCAAGACTGATGGACAACACTTCGAACATGTATTCTTAGTAACACAAAAACGCAATTCCACCTCTTAACGATGATCAAACCAAAATTGTGTCATGTAGGACACAAGTTAAGCTAATATGCTCAATCAGTATTTTGCCAGCCAGTGAGCCATTGATTTAATCAACCACGATCTTCCACCTTTCCACCATAAAAACGCTAATAGTCTTCAGTCTATTCATATAACACAGGAGGAGGTAATTGACTCAATTCAATATCTTAAAGTAGGAAGGGCGTCCGGTCCTGACGGATAGAAAATCGACTCCTCAAAGAGGCAATTCATGAATTAAGCTACCCTTTGTGTGATTTGTTTAACACTTGTCTAACAACTTGCAAAATGCCTTCTTGTTGGAAAATAGCAGATGTGTGCCCGATTTAAAAAAGGGGATCCATCCTTAGCGTCTAATAATAACTGCTAAATACTACTGAGAAGGTCTTCTTTGAAAGCATATTACATAAACACATGTTTAATTTATTTCGTGAAAACTCACTCTTTGCACCCACTCAATCTGGATTCTTGCCTAGATACTCGACTTTCAATCAGCTTACATATATGTATAATACATTTTGCAGATCATTAGAAATTGGCTTTCAGAGTTGTGTTTTTACATAAGTTAATCGTTTGATAAAGTTTGACACACAGGTGTATTATGTAAACTTCAACAAGAATGCATTTAAGAACTATCACCGTTGTGTTCTAGTTATCTTTCTGATCGTAGACAAAAAGTATTCTTACCTTGAGCGAACTCAGCCCTTATTGAAATCGTCGCCCGTGTCCCTCAAGGATCTATTTGTAGGACCACCTATGAGTCTAGTGTATATACATGCAATTATCGCTGACATACATACACACATACATTTGTTCCCTGACGATACCAGTCTTTTCATGGTAGTAAATTCGCAGCCGTATTTCAATCTGACATAGATAAAATACAATGACCAATAGTTGGTTAGATTTAACCCTTCAAAATCCTAATCAATTTATATCTCGCACAATTAAAAAAATCTCATCCATCATTGACACCGCAAAACGTAAATAAACCCGTTTTTATATCCAATGACTGCACCTGGCATGCACTATATCTTGCACAAAGGAAAAGGAATGGACACTAGTTCGTATAATGCGTCGATACAAAAATAATGCTTAATAGACACATTATCGAGAACATATTTTTTCGTTTGTAAGACCAATCCATGAGAACTCAGCGCTGTATTTAATATATGTACGCAATATAATAAACAATTTACTAGAAACATTCCAAAGCGAAGCCGCACGAATATCATCTGGATGCACACGTTAAGTCTCACTAGAAGACCTTCATTATGAGCTTGGTTGGGAAACTTTCATTCAATGAAAACAAACTAATATTAATGTATAAAATATATCAAACTACTGATGGATCGTGTAGCAATTTAATTATTTAAGAAATTCGTTACATCTCCACACAATTCAAGCGACGTAACTGTATTCAAATTCTGTTTTACTATTCACTGTATCTGAATGGAATAATCTTCCCGATTACGTTAAAAACGCTGAATCGATCTATTCCTTCAAAATGCTAATTAACATAGATCGACCGATTCCATTTTTGTTCATACTGCGACAGACGCTCTCAAATGTTACATACGCGCCTAAGAACAAAGTGTATCGCCTTAAAAGAACACCTTTTCAGACGCAATATTATTAAATCCCGATTATGTCTATGCGAACTTCCAAGCAACGACGTCGCATTACTTTCTAGAATGCACTCAGTACATACTCAGTATGTATATATTCGCCGCGAACTTATAAAAACAATATCCATATATTGCGTCCCATGCATTGATACTATAATATACGGAGACAACACTCGTGACTACCTAACCAAAACTGAAATAGCTGATGCAGTTGACAAATTTATTATTAATATTAAGCGATTTGATTCGTAAATATGATACACAACGACTTAAAACCATCTTTTCGATCTTTGCACAAAACAAGTTAATCAACACTTTTGTATGTACTTCCCAAATCTGTTCTCTGTCTCTCTCTCTCTCCTACACCTTTCCAATGTCAACCTATTTCTTGTTTATACAAATGAAACTATACCCATAGCGTCTTTGTGCTATACTTTTATCATTGTTAAATCATTCAAAATCCAAATATGTCCGTCTACAACATGAAACTGTATTATTATACCTTCGTAAAAGGTATGTACACATTAAGTACTATACAACCGATACTACAAATTAATTTAATATAATCATGATTTTTCGGGAAGAAAAGGTGATCAGAAGTATTGCCATGTTCTTGTATTATGCTTTTGAAAGAAGAAATGCTTTACTGAATAGCAGTTAATTATCAATAGATGTACCATTACATATGTATTTTACCTATATGTGTATTGAAATGTGTGACTATGTTTGTTATTTGTACTTGCAAGGGCCGGAGGCCATCTAGCAATAATCATTGAATCTTGTATAGGGAGAAGAACTATATAAGACATTGTCTTTCGTTCTAATCCAGTTCGAACATGTACTTATTATAAATGTTGTGGCATATCATTATATGTAAAAACGTGTATATTGTTTGAAATAAATATGTTTAAACTAAGGGTATACTTAAAACGTTTAACTTTGGCAATCGTTTTTGTGGTACATATTGTACCACGTGTATACGGCAGTCTATTAAAATATCTGCACACAATGCTGCATTGATTCATTCACTGGACATGGCCAAACATTTATTTGCCAACTCATTAAACAAATGCAGAACAGTACAAACAGTGTTAATTTATTGAAAGATACGCACGACAGTATGCACATTGATTAATCGTTTTCTTATTTATTACATGATATATTTAAAGAAGTGTCGTAGAAATCTTACTTAATAATAATAAGCTTTCTGTTGTAATTTTATGATGTGGTGTCACAATTAAGAGACTGTAGTCATTTAACATTACGTCTAATCTCTTCACGGATTCCACATCAATAAATAATTCACATTATAGTACTACATGCACTTTCTTCATGTTCGACAAACATTTAAGCTATGAAATGGTGGGAATATGTCCGCCGGTATATCCCTTGACCACCAATGCCATCCTCGTTCAATCTTTCTGGCATTCCGTTAACCTTGTCGTCGTCGGTGAAGCGATTGGAGGTTGCACTGGGAGAGAAATAGCACGTGTGATGGGCCGTATTCACAAAGCTCCTTAGGAGATACTTACGTATATTTCTTAAAATACACGTAACTAAATCACTTTACTATGGGATTGCTTTATGTAATTTTATTCTTAAATTAAAATGTTTTTAACTTTGAAAATATGTGTTGTATTGGTTCGAAACTGTTAACCCTTTTGTAAAAATACAACAAACTGCATTATGTTAAATATGAATGTTTTTTAAGGTTCAGTAAATGTTTTTTTGTTTCTAATGAGCTTTGTGGATAAACAGTCATTTCCTCTGCCGACTTAACTCTTATCAATTATGTATGTATAGAACTTAATATCATAAACGTATGTATATTTGATTGTATGTTTAGCTTTCAATGAACACATTGTAATTGTTTGGTGTTTTATTAAATGTTTAAATACGTTTTCTTTAATCAATAATAAATCAATACACTATGATATTTATTCCATGTTCATGCATAACAAACACATCCGGTTGTGACTTGCAGACCGTAATTTTCACAGCGTTAAACTTATTGGTTTCCCATTATTGAATTCAGTGTTCAAGGATAACAACCGGATAGACAATTCGATTAATTTGTGGGAAAAACGCAGTGCTTGAAGGTAAAACGGTAACGATAAAATAGTTTGAAATGTCGAGTGAAACACTAAAATAGTAAACTATTCGTCACTGAAATGTATATAAAAGAAACTTTGTATAGTATGTATTAACATATACAGTAAACGTCTAACTGAATATTGTTATAAAAAGAAATATACTTGTTTGTGTTTGAAATGATGCGACCTAATTTAAATGTAAAGTCAAGTAGAATTACGTGGCCCAAGATTATTGTGCACAACTTTAAATATTTAAGGTAGTTAAAAACGGTTGCTGTCTAGTACGGAAAAAAATGTTTGGGAACATATACTTTGTGTCAAATCAATTCAAATGAAACGACAAATTCTTAATTGACTTCGAAATGACTCGACAATATAGTGCAGGACAATTCAAAATCATACAGATTGTTATTTAGATCTTAATTGGGTTATTGTTGTTTTCAGGAATGCCTTTTAACGTATTTTCACGTGAAGATTGACGTGCCTTGCATATAAAACAGTTGCATTTTAAACGGTAGCACCATCACTTGCTAAGAAAAATTATTTTCAGATGGGACATTCTTAAAAAGGACTTCCTGGCAGGGGAATATTTTCATGCGGAAATACATTTGTGGGGATTGGACGTTGCTCAAACTATTTCCTGCAAAGCACGTGTAGATGTCGATCATATTGCGTGCATAACTTGTAATAAAATGCATTTGGCTGCGGTGATTGTGTTTTATTGCCAAGTTTAAATAAAATTAACACATAAGCGAGTATTCACGATATTATTACTTGTTTTCAAAACAAAGATAACACGTAAATGAATAAAACAACTTGAATAAAAGTTCAGAAGACCTAGTACCGGAAAAAAACACAGAAAGAAAGTTTTATTCAATAGCAAATTATTTTCTTCTGTACAGCAGATGTACACAACTCATTAACTATGTAGGGACATCCTCATTAGTTTGTTCCGATTTGTTCACATGCCATAGATACAACAATATGGATCACAACAAATAAGAATAAACTTGTCGCTATCGCCTTTAACGTGCTCGTTATAAATTAACGGAAGTAAACAATATTCGATTGAAGGTACATACAAATAAAAACAATAAAATGATTGTATTTACCATTCCACGGTCATATTCATATGATGGTTTAAGATTTCAATAATAAAATGTCCACGTTGAAATCGTATATATTCGCTTTAAAGGCTATTGGACATTACCATAAATCATGAGCAATACAACTTGTTTTGAGCTCAAATACAGTGTCCTCCAAGTCAATTGTGTTTACAAACAATCCGTTTATTAACATCGCTGTTTACTCGGGATTGAGCAAGCGCTCCGGGGACTCAGGTCACCAAAAATATATCGTTGATTTTCAACGTGTTCCGGTATCACTCACAAAGTAGGTCTCTTCTTGATGGTTGAAACGTTTGTAGTGATCTAATAAGTTACTTTCTGCTGGTAAAAAGTTGTTTCAAATAGAATTAAAATGAAATTTTCTTTCGGCTATTCTTAGCATACGTCACCGCTTTGAGGCTACACACCACGTTAGTTGCAAAAGTGTAAACATTTCTTCCAATTATGAAACGGGTATATATTCCATAATTCTTGACAACGTTGCACCTAAGCTGTGTTATTAGCATTTTGTATGCAAGAGTTACTGAAATCCGGTTAAAATTAGACCAGTTTATATGCATAATAATTGGATTTGTCACCTTTTATGAGCCTGTAAGTCAACGTATACATACTTAAATGCGTGTATAAAACTGTCGTCATGCCTTTGAGACCATTCGTGGAGTTTTGTTAAATGCAAAGATTGATTGCATACGCTTAGTTATTTATAATAGAATTCCTGGAGTTTAAACTGAAGTGAACTATCAAGACAACAAAATATAAAATATTCATTATTTCTTGAAGCGTGTATGAAACATTTAACGTTGTTGCATTGACATGAATTAGAGTGTGTGTTTTTTATTCTAACATTTAAGTAGATGCAATAAACAACATTATTTTTACTATTAACAATTGAGAATTAATACAGCATAGTTCACTTTAACCTTTTACCACAATCCGTCTCAATTGCGTTGTTGAACCCAAAAGCAATATTCACTGACATGCAGTCAGTGCATGGGGCCCATCATACAATGAATTAATTTGCCATCTCGTAGACTGCATGAATAGTAATTGCCGGAACCGTTGTTACAGAATTGCTTACTTAGGGCCATATTATGTGCGTGACTGATTGGACCGTTTTTTACCCAGTTCTCAAACATTTAACAAGTATTGGGAATTCCTTTGGCAAAAAATGATTGGGGCCCAATGAAGACATTCATTTGTGTAGATGCTAACTAATAATAAAAAAAAAAAAGTTATTTACACATATATGTATTCCATATTATTCTATAGATTGCAATGAACAATTTTGATTTAAAAGTACTACAAAAATATCAAATGAGCTAATTCAATAGTGTTATGTATGGGAAGATGGCTGATATTCAAATTGAAATATAATAAATTATCCTCTCATTCGCCTTCGAGATACTGTTTTGTTCATTGTTGATTGAATTTGTTCACGCATGTATTACACGTTCGCTTAAATTTCTATAGCAGATATTAACTGTTGGACTAAAATGTAATGAATTTTTTTTGTTTAATGAAATTGTTTCGTATATCTACATGGATTTGTTTTACTTTTTGGGAGTTTGATGTATTGTTAAATCACTTTTTTTAAAAACAATTTCAAACTTAGCCGTAGCGATAATTAAACGAGCAAATCCGCAATTTCTGAAGCACAATGCAAAACAAGCCGGTATGAGATCCATGTGTATTATGTGGCACCATTTAGACACATTGCTCCTTTTATAATAATTCGTAGGATGACAATAACCTGCGGTAAATGTTAAAATAATGTATTTTCAAACTGGATATGCCAAAGGTTCAAATTTGTAATTGCATATAATTTTATATTAAAATATTATGCTTACATTGCGCATTAAACGGAATTCCTTTGCAACACTATGTGTTGCACATGTGTAAGGGAACTATAAACACCTGATTAATATTGTTCATAAAATGATGATCATAGTTAATGTAATTTGAACATGGTTACACCAGCGGTCAAAGAGTTATGTTAATGTAGGCAGTTAAGGTTATAATGGCGTTAAAGTTATTCTGCAAGTGTGATGCTGTCATCGTGTGATTCTGTTCAGTCTGATTAATGGAGTTGTTCAATTATAAAGGAACATGTCACATATTTCTAATGGTAGAAACAAAGAAAAAAAAAGAACTTCTGTATGAAATATTGACACATATACATGCATTATAACGCGAAACTGTCAATGCATTCTCATCTGGACAAAGCACAAACAACAGAACCGCATCTCTATGTCATATTCAAGGATATATGTTTTCAGAGATCCTGTGTACTTCATTGGCTGTTATAGTGTGCTGTTGTGTGATAGCCGATCATATCAGTCATCATTATGTAGTACAATAACCATACGTCAACAGGTTCGTCATTTACGGAGGAAATTGTTACGCAAATGAAAAGCACTTCATCAGTTACTACTTCTGATTGCCTGATTGCAGACTGCTTTCCGAACACAATCACGATTTCTAAATAAAATATCGTGTCCTTTTTTAAATGGGGATTTGTCCAGTGCATATAGGGCTGTTTAAACAGTGTGTAACACTTTCCGATTGAAATTCTTAGGATTTAATTCATTTGTAGCCACACATTAAGATATTAAACATTTAATCTTAACAATCCGCATATTTGTTTAATGTTATTGAGTCTCGCTTAGTGAAAATGGGATTTAATGCGATTACGTATAGTGTCGTCCCAGATTAGCATGTGCAGTC
This sequence comes from Dreissena rostriformis, assembly GCA_007657795.1. Classification (NCBI taxonomy): domain Eukaryota; kingdom Metazoa; phylum Mollusca; class Bivalvia; order Myida; family Dreissenidae; genus Dreissena; species Dreissena rostriformis. Next base: position 51,474 of record VMBQ01000567.1, on the reverse strand, counting down.
CGCATAGGCTAATCTGGGACCAAACTTTCTGTCTAAACTGGATTTTCGTCAAGAAGAGTCTTCCTTTAAACGAAAAATACAATTAAAGCTGAAAGTGTCGTCCATGATTAGCCTTTGCGGACTGCACAGGCAAATCTGGGACGACACTTAACGCACATGCATTAAACCCCCTTTCCACAGAGCGCGGCTCAATTCTATTTGATATGGCAACGAACATTGCGAAAATCAATGTGATAAGATAGTATCAGATTTTGACGATTCGGTGAAGAATTACAATAATGTTAGATTGACAATTGCTATATAGTTTTCACTGGTATGCCTTTTATAATTTCAAAAAAGCACATTTTAACAGTTTTCTACGCAAATAATAAGCACGTCATCTTTGAAAAAAAAAGTTTGACTTCTTTTAGGAGAAACTATTTCAAAATTATATTGTAATTTATTTGATGAAGATTAACTATCAGAGTGTTTGCATTAACTAAACCCATGTGTAACATATCCATAATCTCCATTGTCTTTACGTTTGAAATTATATTATTCTTGAGGCATTAAGTCTTAAATCGGTATATAAATGAAGTTATTTTCTACATAAATGAATATTTGCATGCAAATTACAAGGCTCAATTGTATTCCAAAATACCCTGTAAACAAAATTATTGTATTCGTATTTAACATTTGTATTGAAATGACGAACAATTGAAGCAAACTTTAAAAACGTCTAAATTCACGGGATGCAAATGATTTTAGATTGCTGTTCTGCACATAAGTTATTTATCAGCATCGTATTGAACTGTATTATAAAGTCAACAACATTGATCCTGACAATCCGACGGTTTAATAAAAACAACATTGTGGAATAAAAAGCTAATTAAGTTTATATTATCAATACAGAAGGCATGATTACCATGATTTAGCCTCACAAAGTCCATTACATTTGGTTTAGCAACACAAAGGCCACAACCTGCTCAGTCTGGCCATCTCTGCGGTCGCCATGGTTATTCTTATACGGAACTCAGCGGTACTGGTACCATCATTGGAAAGGGTTGCTCCCAAGTACTTGAGGCAGGTCACTTATTCCAGCTTCTCGACGTTCATGGCGAAGTCTGCACTGGTGCTGTTCACCACGATCTTCGACTTCTCCTGTGCTGACCTCCATCCCATATGCTCCGTCTCTGTTGGTGAGATCGTGAAGTTCACAGCTGGTGCCACCCATGAAGTCAATGTCATCTGCAATTCTCAAGTTGATGAAAGTTAATCCATTTTGGTGAAGTGCTGACTCACTTTTTCATCTGAAACTTGAGCCCAACAAATCCATAAGATCCAGAATAAATTTCATTTCAAATCGACATCAGAGTAATGTAATTTTCTTTTGATAAAGTATATTATATTGTTAAATCACACACAAATAGAACCGTGACACCATGCCTTTTTTATTTATCAACACATTTTATTTCGAGATTGCGAACAAATAAATATACAATTATGAACAATAACACACGCAAGTAATGCACTCATAGATGAACAAAATAGCATAAGCAACACATCTTAGGCTAGCTTTCAAATCCATGTAATTTTGTGTTGAAAATAAAAAAACATTTTAGGAATAAAGAAGACAAAAAAGACATTTTCCAGTGTGTATAGATCGACATGGATGTATAAAGTGTACTATCCGATGAAAAAGGCGTAGATACAAACATTAATAGATGCATAAAAGTATATAGACATTTTTCAGTGAGTAAAGACAAGCAAAAGAAAAGGCAGCGATGTTGGCAAAAAAAAAAAAAAAAAAAAAAAAAAACAATTTAATCGTAATGGGGAAATCATTTTTATTTGGCATTCAAAAACTAATCAGTTGGGCAAATGGGTAGCGCTTAAAATTACTAGGTCAAACAAAAAAATGTGGCCAGTGGTGTGTCTTAGCCAGTATCTTCATGTTTGTCCTCAAGGGCCTGGCCCCTTGTTTTTGCACTTTAACAAACATCCAATTACTCGCTAACCCAGCTTAATAAATAACTCCCATCAAAAAGGTACTGTTCATACAAATAAATTATTGTAACTTACAAATACCAAGTATTATTTCTAAATACTGGGCTCATCAATAATAAAAAAAAAGCTTACATTGCAGCAAAATAAAGACCGGAAGGGGCCAACCTCTGCCTTAAACCCAACATCATCTGGTGGCAAGGGTACAGTGGGTTAACACTCGCGAAATATAAAATGTGGAACATACTCCCAACTATATCGTGTTACATTTAGGCGGTACTAAATTAGGTCATTGGTGAACCTTTGTGTTTGGTTAAATAACAAGCTATTCAGGGCTATCCTTGCTAAATTTCCAAGTGTTAACATTGTATGGTCTGCAGTGCTTTCAATGTCAAATTAAAAATATTCTGCTAATAAAGTTGCTATAAACAATGCAAAAAAAAGCGCCTTAATAGTAATAAATCAACTAGGGCTTTGACATGTAAAGGACATTACTTGGTCAACGCTAACTTAGAAAAAATTAATAACCAATTGTTTCAAAAAGAACGGAGTCCACTTGTCAATTCTGGAAACAAATATTTTTCTTACTAATATGTCTGCAGGGCTTAACAAATGTATAATGCATAATAAACCAATCCATTACTAAAGTTCTCAATAAACAAATTAAGGGTTTTTTTACAAATTGAAATCCAACCCATTATGTATGTTGGTGTGGCTATTAAGTCAAAAATTATTTATTTGCAGTTAGTTTGTGTGCATATTTTTCTTACTAATATGTCTGCAGGGCTTAAACAATTATAATGCATAATAAATCAATCCATGGGCGATTTGGGGGGGAGGGGGTTTCTTGCGGATTTAAATCCAAACCATAATGTATGTTGGTGTGGCTATTGAGTCATAAATTAGTTATTTGCAGTTAGTTTGTGGGTGTGTTTTTCTAACTAATATGGATGCAGGGCTTGAGAGATTTGTAATGCATAATGGGCCAATCCATTACTGAAGTTCTGGATGGACGAATTTTGGGGGTGGATAGTAAGTCAAAATTAGTTATTTGCAGTTAGTTTGTGTGTATATTACATGCTTTGTGATTACAGTTTACTGCTTCCGACTCCAAGCATGCGTTCATCCGCCCTGCTGCCAAAGTTCATTGGCAGTGGCCACCCATCATCGCTGGCCCAGCCGGTTTCGTTTGGAGGGCATATATGGGCCGCTGGGACAGCGTTGTTGGACGGCCATATGGCAATCAGTGCCGGATGGACGCTTTTTATCTGGCACATTTTTTTGGGGAAATGATTTTGTTGGGAGTGCTGTTGGCCGTCACCCGGAGTCAGCACTCATATACAATTAATTTGTGCAGTTAGTTATTTGCAGTTAGTTTGGGCTTGCCATATTTGAATGTGGCCCGTGCTGCTTGGAGTCGAGACAGTATATGCCAGAACCATTTTTTTATAATTATATGTTACAAGGTCCTATAATTAAGAGTAAACATTTTAGTTGTGTCTTATATTTAATGCGTGAAATGGGTTATTCATTGAAGTTTCTATATAGGCTTGCCATGTAATGCGTGATGGCAGTTTGGATTTGATTCTTGGCCTTTCTGATTTCTAAATAACAGACCTATTTATTGTTGGGCCACTCTGCTGGGCCGGTTTGGTCAGTTTCCTTAGTGTTGGTGTTTTGTAACCTTATGTTTAAGAAGCGAATTTTACAAAATAAAATTTCTTTCGCACCTTCATCTACACAGGCAAAGGTCGAAATTTTTATCCCCTCCCACCCAACCCATGGATTGTGTTATTTCAAAATATCTGTTCTGTCACACTTTAATGTGACCGTTATACATTTAAAAATTGGTTAGGCTTAGGGTTAATAAAGTTAATATTTTCGACGCAAGCTTTAGGTTTTATTTGCCTCTTCACATTGATTTTACCATAATAAAAGGGAACTGATTATTTAGGGTACTAGAATCGGCCCTTAGTTAATTACATATTCTGCTGGTTTGAGTTGTCTTTTTCAGGTTGCGGTGGCGAAGCAGAAGTACCAAATGTCGGATAGAGGTCGGTCACGACTCCACTTCCTATGGTGCAGTTGTACGGCTCGGGTTCTTCGACAGTCGCTTGAAGATTACAGTTCCTTGGCAATCAGTGCCGGATGGACGCTTTTTATCTGGCACATTTTTGGGGGGAAATATGATTTTGTTGGGAGTGCTGATTGCCGTCATCCGTAGTCAGCAATCAAATACAATTTATTTGTGCAGTTAGTTATTTGCAGTCAGTTTGGGCTTGCCATGTTTGCAGGTGGCCCGTGCTGATTGGAGTCTAGACATTATATGCCAGAACCATTTTTTTCTAAATATATGTTACAATGTCCTATAATAAAGAGTAAACATTTTAGTTGTGTCTTATATTTAATGCGTGAAAGGGGTTATTCATTGGAGTTTCCATATAGGCTTGCAATGTAATTCGTGATGGCAGTTTGGATTTGATTCTTGGCCTCTTCAATAAATACGTATACAACAATTTCATAAAGTATGCAGATCTTATTGAAGCATCAAACGTATTCATATCATAATATCAACTAACAAAAATTTAAAGCTATGTTCTAGTGGCGCGAGGAATATGTATATACATAACAAAGCAAATGCACATATACTATAGCACCTCTTACATACTCAAACATATGAAGAACGTCATAAGTAGCAAAGATGTATAACCTGTATAATGTCAGAATCGTCATTGTTCGGGACATACTCGTGCCTATATATAAACTTAATATGAAAATCAAGCTTTATGTATATTCTATTATTTGTCAAACAATTAAATAAGTATTATATAGTATTGGCATCAACTCTTATCAATTTAATATTGACACAGGGAATACAACAAGCGTTAAATAAATACTACTATTATGCGGAAATAATTCATCTTAACAATAATCAAATGCTGTTACTATAAAAACTCAAACATCCTAACTTAATCTAATATATACACACCTTATGTACACGTATTATCAATATTACGAAATATCAAATAGAACACCACACGCTACAGCGACACAATATACAGATATTAAGATTCACTTTATGTGCATATCATAATCTTATATCAGATCAAACGTGCTTAAAATGATGTTATTATCAGCTAAATAGCTGTTCACAGAATGCAATATTCCTGCCGGCAATTCCATTGCTAGACCATACAAAAAGAAAAAGACCATAAGAATGTAAAACTGTACATTCGGTTTCAGAAAATGGTCGCTAGTTCGCTTTGCTGTTGATGTTCAACACGAGTTGCCTCAAAAAAGGAACCATTGGGTACGGGAAGACTTTTGACAACGTCTTTAATAATCGTACATGTTTATGGTATCCAAGCCTCCAATTGTAAATCAAGAACTGAAAAGTTGGGCAACTGATAATATGTTTGTTGTTATGAATTCCCTAAAGGTGACATTCCGCAACCGCTAAGTATGGAATTTTTACAAAGGATTTGCAGCTGCAAGCTGCTCATACGAAACAGGAGACAATACACGGAAAGCCTCGTATGACTTAAATAATATACAATATTCACTTTCGTATCCGGTAGAGATAAAATTAATTTGGCACAGAAAAAGTTTTACTTTTTCCTGATATAATTCACCTTAATAGGCTTTTTCAAAGTTTGTTTTTTACAAATTGACTACATTTTCTTAATGATACTCACCAAAACAATTGTATAATGACGTCAATATACGTCAAAAATGAATTGTTACAATTGAATTAATACATAATGAATTGTCATTTACATATATTGACTGAAATTTATTCCATTGAAGTAACGTAATATAAGCAAATAATTGTCAAATACATGACATGAAAAGAGAATCTAATTACTACTTAAATTCCAAACCATACAATTGCTTGACGCACATTTCTATGAGATAAATCACTGGTTCACGTGGTAGGTAAATTTAGCATCCAGGGAAAACTACCAGTTATGTATGACTTATTCGTATGAAATGACGCACATTTGATATTCTATGGGTGTGACCAAAATGTTCATGATAACGTTGATGAAATACTGAATACATATACATCACTGTACTTAAATTTAAGGCATTGGTGCAATTATAACAAAATAATGTCTTGCTCGAGAATAACTATTTTTTTCGATTAGGCACTTGTTATTATATATTTATATATTAAATGCCCTTTAATATTTGACATTAGAATTGAATTATGAGAATTGTTTGTAAAGGGCCTGCTATCAAGAAACGTAAGCAAACAAATTGTTGAACGATATGCATAGAAGCATGCACGGCTGTTAGTTACTCTTATTCTTATTTATATCTTATTTGTAATGGCAATCTTAAACAGAACATACTAATTATTGCGCTTCGTTGCTTAGGGGTTTAACTAGCGTTTCAGTAAAGCGACTTCATTCATTGAACAACTCGTCCAATCGCAACGGTATGAATTTAAATGTAAATCAGATTCAAGTCCAAATTTAACACATACTGTTGTCATCTTCGACAAACATTTAAAGCGCTTTGAATGGCTTTCCGCCGGTGTATCACTTGTCCACCATGTCCTCCTCGTTCAATCTATCCGGCATGCCGTTGTCATCGTCGGAGAGGCGACTGGAGGCTGCAGGTGGATAAAGGACGGCACACATACACATGGATCCGCAATCACAAAGCTCCTAAGGACAATTATCGCTTTAGAAACTCTCAAAGTTTTTGTGTTATGTACTTCTTTTAGTAAGACAAGTAAATAGTCTGGTATGTTGTTTAAACATGTCTTGTTTGAGCTTTGTTTTTTCTTTTTTAAACAGTCAAAAATAAGTTTAAAAGAAAACAAACCAAAATATTCTTCTCAACTAAATAATCAGTTCATGAGGTACGATTTATCTGAAGAGCTTTATGAATGAATAGTTATATCCATTGCCGACGTACGCATTGTCAAAGTTTCTGATATGAGAACGAAGGAACAAGCAATATACTTTGTAAATATGCGTGTCATCATGCAGTGTCATTCCAATTAATTATTAATTTATTATTTAATGTAGACAAATGTATATATTTTATTTTTAATCAATGAAAAGTCTGTGTTTGAATCATGATGTCTCTTACGTAATAATCAATAAACTATCACAGTGTACTACAATTTTGATGAATATCCAACAATTGCGCTTCTGTTTTTTAAATCGTTATTTTCTCAGCGCTATATCAATTGGTTTCTCGTAATTAATTCCGTTTTCCAGGATTAAAAAATCAGCTAGCCAATTGAATTAATTTCTCAGACGAAAGCAGATCCGTTGTAATGAGATTACGATTAAATAGTTTGGAATCTTTAGTAAAAAAAACAACACTTAAGTACGCATTTTAAAGAACGTAATGTCGTGCAAGCGTTCATACAATTGAGCTGAGTCATGCGAAAATGGATCGTATGCCATATGAGGCAAGCGTAGCTCCAGACCATCATGAGCAATTGCGCAGTCTGGTCAGGAGCTACGCTGTCCGGTTTAAAATCACTCAATGATTCGTGGTCTCATTAGCGGACATGGTAGCTCCTGACCACTCTTCGCGATATGTCATTAGACCCATTTTCACATAACGCGGTTAAATTAATAGCATTGCATATCACATAATTTTACTACATACTCTTATAAGTAGAATATGTTATCATTCACTTACTGTTAAAAAAAATAGCAACGATATGTCAAGAAGAATTGGATCGTTCTTAGTTATTGTATACAAGTGTCATAACATTAAGGGCTGTTTTAAAACAGTCGCTTAAGGCCCTGTCACAATTTGGTGAAATCGAGCTAAGAGTAATGGCGAGATGTAACTCGATAAATTTTGTTTGGTGTCGTGCAGATCTTGTAAACTTGTACACATGGTGTTCTATGTCACAGTGATGTCTTTTGATGACAACAGATCATTCCAATCTCTCTCGAATTTGAAATCGTTCCAACTACTCGCCGCTTTTAGGCGATTGTTTATTCTCGTTCAAGAGTATATTTCGCAAGATTCTTGCATACTCTCGGACACTGACGCATGTCTTCTTTGGTCATAGCGTTTCGCATCCTTTTATCATTCTACGGCATAACACGAATTTGCTGCGAGTTTGGGAGGCATGAATTCGACGTCATCTGATAAAATGTAGTCATTAACTCGTGAAAATGTAGTCACAAGTCGTAAAGACTTGTCAACACTCGTACATTCTCGAAAACAAGTCTTAAATTGTCGAAAAGATATCGCACGCAAAGCGTACTTGTATCGCATCCATCTCGTCTGAGTTCGTCTCAGTTTCGTGTCAATTTTGAAGAGAATGTGAACAAATGTCGTCTTGAAAAGACATCGAGACCAACTCTTCACTTTACGGCAACTCGCCTGAACTCGTACAGAATTCGAATATCAAATTCGCCAAAGTGGGACAGGGCGTTTAGATCGTTTAAGTTTGAGATGCTAAAATTCGTAAACAAATGGAATTCAAAATGACTCAGCAGGACTGCACGCTATTCAAAATCATTATAATGTAATTTAGGTTCTAATAGAGCTTTTCAGTTGCCTAGAGTGCAAATTAACGTCTTTTACTTGTAGGTTAACATGCGTTCCATATAAACCAGTGACATTTGAAATGCCAGCACCACAATTTTGTGAGAAAAGTTATAAGTAGATGGGACCTTCTAAGAACATTGTAATGCAATTAATAGCATGACGAAAATGTTTCCATGCACAAATACGTTTTCGGGGAGTGAACGTAGCTTAAATTGGTTCCTGCCTATGAAGATACTGGTACAGATTGCGTGCATAACTTGAAACAAACTGCATTTGGCAGCGGGGAATGCCGTTTTATTGGGAAGTTTAACGTTAAGTTACACACATTTCGTAAACTGATCAGTAACGACATGCGTGTAATGCACAGGAGTAATGCTTTTGTGAACATTAAATTATTTGTGTAAGACACAACTGTTTTGAATTACGACCACAATTGAACATCAAATACGAGACGTTTAAACTGATTGTTAATACATGACTTATAAAAACTAAGACACCATACTTGCCATTAGTATTAAACAATGAATTTGTTTTGGCGTCAATAAGTTTTTTTTTTGTTATTTATTGCAAATAAAAAATAACTATTTTCACAACTGAAAGTGATGAACGATTGATATGCTTCCACCTCTGAATTAGATTTGGCTAAACTGTGATTACGAATCCAAAAGCGAATGTCAGTGGCGTGTAAACGGTCCATGGGGACACACGTTACAATGAAATAATTTCCCATCTCGGAGACTGCGGGAATAATAAGTGCCGGAACCGGTGTTACAGAATTGCTAAATTAGAACCACATTATTCGCGTCCCTGATTGAACCGTCTGCCGAGAGACAGAACATGGTTATTTTATACTTATTGTTGTTAATCTCAAACATTAGACATTTATTCTGAATCTATTGGAGCGATGGGATAACATGTTCAAAGTAATTCGTGCAGATGTAAAAGACAAAAAGCGCCAAGTAACTACAAGAACATCATATACCGTGTAACTATATCGATTAGGACAAGTCTACAAGAATTCCTGTAGTCTATATGAATTGGCAATTTAGACGCATTGAATGAGTCAACAACAGCTATAAGGTAACTGACTATCAATACTCATGGGAAGATTGTTGATTATCACATTGAAGATTGTATAATTATAACAATTCAGTTTGATTGATCTGATCTCATGATGCTGGGCAACATGGATCTTGCAAAACACCGCCTTAATTCTCACACCTATATGTATTTTGTATAGGAAATATGACGGTGTACTTAACATTCTCATCATACGCATTGTTATCATGCCTTAACAATTCAATATAGACAATCCCAGAAATCGATACCTCCCGGATTACCCGCCAATGAATACTCTCGCGCGCCTTCAAAACGGTACTGAAGAAAAAAACCTGGACCTATATAATTATGTTTGTATAGGTCCCTACGCAAAACAAGGAAGCGAAACGGTTTTATCGAATATATTTGAGGATTTAAAGAGTNCGGGTGTACACTATGATAACGTTGTAATCTGTCAAATTCTTCAGTACCGTTTTCAATCGCGGGTTACGTAATAGCCAATATGGCTGCGCCCATATTATCGATTCTGGGATTGTCTATATATTTTATTTGAAATTCGACGGGGTGTGCCTTAGATTATTTGACATAGCCATGTACATGCAAATATAGTTGTTTTCTAACGGACATCATTTACTAGTAACACATACGAGATCCGGCCTTGATGTTCATTTCCTCCTCCTTAGCAAACGCCTGCAGAAGCCTAAATGACGGAGAAGGTATGTGCTTGCCTCTGTAACGAAAGGAGGCTTCGTCATAGATACCCACGCGATCCTCTGCAACAAACGTCAATGCTGGCAAGGTCACCATAAATTACAGTCTCGCGTACGGTTGACATTTACGACAACAAAACGATTAATATAATGCCCATTGCCGAGTCTATGGATTGATATGGACGGTACGTTTGGAATGCATACATAAATGAGCCTCGCTCTGTGAAAAGAAGGTTTAATGCATATGCGTAACATGTCGAAAAATATCATTAAAGCGGAAAAATCGTCCCTGATTAGCCTAGGCGGACTGCACAGTCTTATCTCGGAGGACACTTTACGCACATGCGTTGAAAACAAAAATCGTTTCACAGAGCGAGGCTAAATTAAATTCACTTCAATCGTACGCTATTTTAAAACGTCGTGGATGCAAAAAGACTGGAACTTGAATATTAATTATATCCGTCAAACAATAATTATAGTTTAGTGCAATGACAGTAAAATTTAATTCGAATTAAAATTTGTGTTAACGATCGTTATTATAAATTTAACTTATGAAAACAATAACGTTGAACATCGTTAAAAAAGCCTATGTTATGTTTCAATATAGTATGGTCAGACATACATGTACTCACACGAACACGCGCGTAAATGCAAACGGAGTTATGAACTAAAGGGGTGGCAAAATATTTCAAACTGCAGTAAACATTTTGGGATAATTCATGGGATGAAGTAAATAGGTTTGCAAAACCACATGCACCAATACTTTTGAAAACAACATAATATATTTAAATATCAACTAAATGCGTATACAAGGTACATAATCATTTAAAGTTTGAACCAAAAATATTAAGGAAACATCAATGAAAATAACATGCACTAGATTAATTTGACAATATCAATCAAACTATGTTAAAAATTAAAATTATATATTTGGGGACACATCTTACCATCATCGTTGTGTCGATTATTTTGGGCATGGGTAGGACTGGGGCTTTTGGTTTCCGTGTCCGCTTTTTTATGCAGCCTTTGGAAGGCTTTCGAATGGATATCGGCCTTGGTGTGCACACCAGCGAATCGACTTTTGTCATCAATTGAATTATGACGTAATAAACGATCGCGGGGCTTCTTAGGCTTGTTACCTTTTAAGTGGAAAATATGAAACGTGGTTAAGCGTGCATACACATCAAACCAAACAAAATGTGTAAGTCATTTTCATTAAAAAATATAATTAAATTGAGTTTTCTAATGAATAAATATTTTATACTAATCAACATATATAATATATGGAAACGTACTTCCATAATGCAGCTTTGTGGATATATCGTTATTTCCATTTCAGAAAATAACAACGCAACATTGTCAAAAAAAATTATGTGAGCAAGAAGGAGCTGACACTGATAACTTAAGTTTTAAGCATTCTCATTTATTCACATCAATTATCACATCAATTATGTATTTATAGTTTAATCAAAAACTACTATGTATTTGATTTATATATTGCTTTTAATGAACATATTGTGTTTGCTTGGTGCTTTATAAATTGTTTGAAAATGTTCGCTTCAATCACGAATAAATCAATAAACTATGATATTCAATTTCATGTTCATGCATAACAAACACTTCCGGTTGTGATCTGCAGACCGTAATTTTCACAGCGTTCAACCTATTGGTTTCCTATTTTTGAATTCAGTGTTCAAGGATAACAACCGGGTAGGTCATTCAATTAATTCGTTGGCAAAATGCAGTTCTTCGGGGTAAAACGGTAACGATGAATTTTTTTTAAAATGTCGAGTGACATTAAACTATGTAGTTAACTATTCGTCACTGAAATTTATATAAAGAAGATTTGTATAGTATGTATTTTATAAACAGAAATGGACATATTTATGTTAGAAATAATGAGACCCAATGTTAATGTTAGGTTAATAAGAATTACGTGACCCAAGATTATTTTGTACAACTATAAATATTAAGGGCAGTTTAAAAAACGGTTTCTGACACGTAATGAAACAAATGTTTGCGAACATACACTTGGCGTTATATAAATTCTAATGAAACAGACAATTTCTAAATTAACTTCGAAATGACTCGACAATATAATACAGGACTATTTAAAATACTACATAATGTTATTTAGATCCAAATGGAGCTAGTGTTGTCTTGATTGCCTTTTAACGTCTTTTCACGTGTAGATTGAAATGCTTTGAATATAAAACAATGGCACTTTAAATGGTAGCATCGTCACTTGCTAAGAAAAGTTATTTTCAGATGGGACTTCCTTGAAAAGAACTTCCTGGCAGGGGAATATTTGCATTCGCACATACATTTGCTGGGATTGGTCATAACTCAAACTATTTCCTGCAAAGCACGTGTTACTGTCTATCATATTGCGTGCATAACTTGTAATAACATGCATTTGGCTGTGGTGAGTGTTTTTTATTGCACAATTTTAAAATTAAATTAACACATGCCAAAGCGAGTATGCACGATCGTATGACCTATTTTCCTTAAAGATAAAACGATGATGAATCGAAAACTAGAATACAAATTCAGAAGACTTAGTACTAGAAGATAAAAGAAAGACAAGTTGAATTCAATTGCAAAAATGTTTCTTCTGTACAGCAGATGTACACAGGACTTTTACAATGTTGGGAAATCCACACGAGTTTGTAAAAATTCTTCCGCACGACACATTTACACAGTTTCTGTGCGCAACAAATACAAGTAAACCTATCGATATCGGCGTTAATTTGCTGGTTATAAATTTCACGGAAGTAAACAATATTTGATTGATGGTACTTTATAAAACAATTAATTGATTTTGTGACTTTCAAATCGATCGTGTATAAAACTGTCGTCATCCATTAGAGACCATTCGTTGAGTTTTGTTTAATGCAAAAGGTTGCAACGGTTGATAGGATACGGTTACCTTTTAATAATAAGCATCCTGGAGTTTAAACTGACGTGAAATGGTAAGACATTAAAATATAAAATGTTCATGACATTATAATTGTCATTATTTCTTGAAACGTGTATAAAACAATAAACTCATTTGTATCGACATCAATTTGAGTGTTTTTGTTTCAATTCTAACATTAAATCAGAAACCATAAATAAATTTGATTAATAATAATATTGTGAGCGTGAATGATTGGAAAGTTTTTTTACCCAATTCTCAAACATTAAACATGTATTCTGAATTCCTTCGGAAAAAAATGATTATGTCAAATGACGACATTCATTTGCGTAGATGTAAAAGACAAAAAGCACTAAGTTAATTACACAAAATGTACTCCATGTTATTCTTAAGATTGACATGAACAATAAGTGATTTAAAATTACTGAACAAATATCAAATAAGCTTATTGAATAGTAAACATATGGGAAGATGAATGATATCCAAATGGAAATATTATTCAATGACATGTCAATAATCCGGTCGCTCCTAAAAATAGAAAAAGATTCGCCTTTGAGATACTGTTTCGTTCAGTATTGATTGAATGTGTTCACGCAATCATATGTATAACACGTTCGCTTAACTTTCTAAAGCAGAAATGAACAGTTGGACTAAATTTTACTGAAATTGTTTATTAAATGTTATTGTTATATAAATCTACATGGTTTTGTTTTACTTTTTTTGGTTTGATGTATTGTTAAATCTGTTTTGTTCTATTTTTAAATTTGAAAAGTAACGAGAATTCAACGAGCAAATCCACAATTTCAGAAGCACAAAGAAAAAATTACCGGTATTAGATCAATGTTTTTTCAGTGGCACCATTTAGGCACAATGCTTCTTTTATAATAATTTGTAGGGTGACAATAACCTGCGATAACTGGTAAATTTTATTTTCGAAGTGAATATTTCAAAGTATCTAATTTGTCCTAATTTTATATTGAAATAGTATGCATTAAACGGCATTCCTTCGAACCTGAATGTGTAACACATGCGAAAGGAAATTATGAACGCCTTATTTATATTTGTCATATATAATGTCATTTGAAGATGGTTACATCAGTGACCAACCAGTTATGTAAATGAAGGACTGTTAACGTTATAATGGCGTAAAGGTTATTCTGCAAGTTGATACTGCTATCGCTTGATTCTATGCAGACTGATAAATAGAGTTGTAAAAATATAAAGGAGCATGTCAAGCAATTTTAATGGTCGAACAAAAAACAGAAATATTGAACTGCAACATGCCATATTGAAATATTACAATGCATTTAAACCCCAAACTATCAATACATTATCATTTGGACAAAGCACAAACAACAGAACCGCATCTCCATGTCATATTCAAGGATATATGTTTTCAGAGATCCAGTGTTTTTCATTGGCTGTTCGCGTGTGCTGTTGTGTGATTGCCGGTCATATCAGTCATCATTATGTAGTACAATAACCATACATCAACAGTTTTGTCATTTACGTAGGAAATTCTTACGCAAATGAAAAGTTCTTCATCAGTGACTACTTCCGATTGCAGACTGCTATCCGAACAGAAACACGATTTCGAACTAAAATATCGTGTCCTGTCTTAAATGGGATTTCTCCGGTACATATAGGGCAGTTTAAACAGTGTGTAACACTTTCCGATGGAAATTTTAAGGGTATAATTCATTTGTAGGCACGCATTAAGATATTAAAAAATTAACCTTAACAATTAGCAGAACCAGTACTTGGTGTCTTTGGGGGAGATTGAAAGAACGCTTCCACAGTAGGGATCGAACCCGTGTACTCCCGGTCGCTAGGAAGGCACCATATCCACTATGTCACGGCGACCTCGAAAATAAGTATGTTTGATAATTGGTTTTAAAATGTATTTACCTTCCATATAATTATGACGATATTTTCTACACACTTGTACACGATATATTAGTATTTAACTATAAAGCACACTCGTCAACTGAATTATTACAAAGACGGCGCTGGTTCTCATATTGTGAATTCTCCGATACTTGTTTAAAAATCATTTATTATTTAACAGCAGTATCTGCAATACGAAGTGTTGAAGCAATAAATGGTTTTATTTCCAAAACTAAAGCTAGTCCAATTTGTTTTTACATAAAATCGTATTAAACACTTTTCAGTTAAATCTATTGGTTTTTCTTCTACTAAAAGAACTTATATTTATTATTTAGATTTCTTTAAGAGTGCCCATAGACTTGTGTTTAAAATCTCGTACAATTGACAACAACAACTCTGTGGTAAAAAGCTCGTTAAGTTTATTGTATTAAAAAAGAACACATTATGACAATTGCCAACATCCCAAAGTTCTATACACTACAAAAGAAAAGTATGTTCAGACTCATATATGTGTCTAATGAAGTAAGCATTATTCAAATACATGTATTTTTGTCTTTGAGTAACGTTAATGCATTTCATCTATTAAACTCAAGGGACAAAGATTAAAGACAAAACCTTATTAACATATGTACGTATACAACAATTTCATAAAGTATGCAGTTCTAATCGAAGAATCAAACGTATGCATATCAAAGTATCAATAAATGCAAATTTAACGCTATGTTCTTGTGTTGCGAGGACTATTTACATACATAACAAAGCAAATGCACAATTACTATAGCATCACTTACATACTCAAACATATGAAGAACACCATAAGTATCAAAAATGTTTAACATGTTATAATGTCAGAATCGTCATTGTTCGGGACAGAGTCGTGCCTATATATGAACTAAAGATGAAAATCAAGTTTCTGTATATTCTATTATTTGCCAAACAATTAAATAAGCATTACATGGAATAGGCATGAACTCTTAATATATTAAACATTGAATTCAACAAGCGTTAAAATAAATACTTGTATTATGCGCAATTAATACATCATAACAATAATCAAATACTGTTTCTATAAATAAGCAAACATCTTAACTAAATTTAATATATACACACATTATGTACACGTAATATCGATATTACAAAATATCGAATATAACACCACACGCTATACAATACACAGATATTAAGATAAACCGTATGTGCATATCATAATCTTATATGATACAGAACGAGTTTAATATGTAAGTATCAGCTTAATAGGTGTTAACAGAATGACATATTTCTGCAGGTCATTCCGTTCCTGGACCATACAAAAAGAAAAAGAACATAAGAATGTACCAGTGTAAAAAAAAAAACGTTTTAGAAAAGGTCGTTATTTTGCTTTGCTGTTGATGTTCAAACCATTTTGCCTCTTTTCATAGCTGTCAAACCTTGTAGATATCGAAACAAATATGCGAAAATATGGAAAATTGATTCACAACTTGCAGCAAAACTTCAGTGCTACACTTTCTTTAACGATTAAGGATCATAGTTTATTACACACGTAAACGACATCTATATTTGAACATTTAATACAAAATTCCGTCATTACCATGAAAACCATACGACTTTCACAAACACTGATAGCTTATTTCCACGAGAACATAGTTATTCATAAGCCATTTAAATGGTCAAAATAAAAAAATATGAAATGAATATAAACATTAAATGCGTGGAAAAAATAAGAGAAACACACATTTTATAAACTTCGAATAATATATAAGAAAACACCTTTCCTGAACTATGTCCAGTTATATTCGCCATTAAGCTTATGTATAATGTATACAAATTGCCGAAACGCGAAGTAACTACTGTGGAAAACAAACAGTGAGGACGTTGATTGCACATTTCATAACATTCTACCAGAATATAACACAACATATATCGTATTATTGAAAGTTCATATCGCTACAATAATGTTGTTTTCATCTTATTAACTAAAGCGTTTCTTCAAAATGCTTGTAATAGCACTAAAATCGGACGTTGGAGCGGCGTGACGTGTTGCGGCATTGGTAGCAGCCGGCGCGTGTGGTAGTGGTGAGTTGCTGGGCCTGTCAGGTTTAGGGCCACCTTCGGGGACCTGGATCGGCTGACTACCTGTATATTGTGTCCGCCCCCTTCACTGTCACTTGCCGGCTCTGGAAGAAAACGGAACCTTTGGGTACGAGCAGACTTTTGACAACGTCTTTAATAATGTTTGCAAAGCTCATCTTACATGTTTATGGTATCCATAAAACAAGACACGCCTTAAATTGTAAATCAAGAATTGAAGTGTTGAGTTACTGAGTATATGTTTGTTGGCACGCACAATGCCTAATATTGACATTCCGAAACCGCTAAGTGTGGACTTTTTGAATAGGATTTGCAGCTGCAATCTGCTCATAGGATCCTGTGAACAATACACTGAAAGCCTCGTATGACTTTAACAATATAAAATACGACAAACAGTTGTAAATATGCATACGAGTTTGAAATGTATTCTAATGAAGTAACGTAATATAAGCAAATAATTTTCAAATACATGAAATAGATTTTTTATTTTGAATACAAATGCCATCCATACGAAATAATGTGTAATTTATACTCAAGAAATAGCAATTTAAACGGAATCTTATAGCTACTTAAATTCCCAAAAATACATTTGCTTGACGCACATTTCTATGAGATATATCACTGGTGAACGTGGTAGGTAAATTTAGCATCCAGGGAAAATAACCAGTTATATGTGACGTATTCGTATGAAATGACGCACATTAGATCTACCGTGGGTGCGACCGAAATCGTCATGATAACGTTGATGACCCGTGAATACTACGTTTATATCAATGTACTTTAATTTAAGACAGTGGAGCAATTATAAAAAAATAGACATTTCTTGCACGAGAATAACTATTTTATTTGATAAGGCACGTGCTATTCTTTTTATATATATATATATATANTTGTTTCAGAAAAAGTTTCACTCTTTCCTTATATAATTCGCTTTAATAGGCTTTTTCAAAGTGTTTTTTTTACAAATTGACTGCATTTTCTTTATGTTACTCACCAAAACAATGGTATACTGACGTCAATATACGTCAAACATGAATTGTTGCAATTGAATTAATACATAATGAATTGTCATTTACATATATGGTCTGAAATTTATTCTAATGAAGTAACGTGATATAAGCAAATAATTGTCCAATACATGACATGGAAAGGGAATATAATAATTACTTAAATGCCCAACCATACAATTGCTGGACGCACATTTCTATGAGATAAATCACTGGTTCACGTGGTAGGTAAATTAAGCATCCATGGAAAATTACCAGTAATATATGAATTATTCGTATGAAATGACGCACAATATATCTGCCGGTGGTGCGACCAAAATGTTCATGATAACGTTGATGACCCGTGAATACTACGTATACATCATTGTACTTTAATTTAAAACATTGGTGCAGTTATAACAAAATAAGGTCTTGCATGAGGATAACTAGTTTATTCGATAAGGCAAATGTTATTTTATATTAATATATTGAATGCCCTTTTATATTTGACATTATAATTTAAATATGATAATTGTTCGTTAAGGGCCTGCTATCAATACGTGTAACGGGTAACTTGTCGCACAACATTTATGTATACAATAGATACGAACGTGGAACTGTTATCCGCACACAAGGCTAAGTAGATTCTTGCTGGCGGACATGAACATATAAGGTATATGCTTACTTTTTAGTTAGTTAGAACAGTGAACAAACTTTAGCAAAAACTTTGTTGAACGATAGGCATAGCAGCAAGCACAGTGTTTCTCTTATTCTTAATTATATCTTCTTTTAAACGGCCATCTAAAACAGAATGTGCTAAAGATTGACTAGCGTTGTTTTATGTTTTTATCTGACGTTTCAGTAATGCGACTTCATTCATTGAACAACTCGTCCAATCGCAATGTTATGAAATTAAATATAAATCAGATTCAAGTCCAAACTTGACACATACTGTTTTCATCTTTAACAAACATTTTAAGCGCTTTTAATGACTTAGAGGGAATATTTCCGCCGGTGTAACGCTTGTTCACCATGTCCTCCTCGTTCAATCTATCCGGCATTCCGTCGTCGTCGTCGGGGATGCGACTGGCGGTTGCAGGGGAACATAGGAAGCAACGCATACAAATGGGTCCGCAATCACAAGCTCCTAAGGCAAATTATTACTTTAGAAAGTGTTTGTTTATGTTATTCTTCTTATATTAAGACAAGTAAATATTCTGGTATATTGCTTTACAAATAAGCTTGTTTAAGTTGTTTTTCTTTTGTTACAGTTAAAAATAGGTTTAAAAGAAAACAAACCAATATATTCTTCTCAACTAAATAATCAGTTAAAGAGGTACGATTTATCTTAGGAGCTTTGTAAATGAATAGGTATAGCCAATGCCGACGATACAAACGTACGCAGTGTCAAAGGTTTTGATATGAGCACGAAGGGGCAAGCAATAGAAATATGAGTGTAATGCATTGTCATTACAATTACTTATTAATGTATTATTTAATAATAAACAGATGTATATATTTGATTTTTAATAAATCTAGAAAGAACATTGTTTGTGTCGTGTCTCTTACGTAATAATCAATAAAATATCATATTGTACTACAATTTTGGTGAATAACAAACAATTACGCTTCTGTCTTTCAGATCGTTATTTTCCCAGCGCTATAGTAATTGGTTGCCCATAATTAATCCAGTTTTCCAGGATAACAAATCAGGTAGCTTATTGAATTAATTTCTAAGACGAAAGCAGATCCGATCGTTAAGAGATTACGATAAAATAGTTTGGCATCCTGAGTAAAAAACAACTCTTACGTACGCATTTAAAAGAATTTATGAAATGCAAGCGTTCAATACCATTGAGCTGAATCATGTGAACATGGGTCTTATGCCACATGCATAAGCGTAACTCGAGACCATCATAAGCACTTGCGCAGTCTGGTCAGGAGCTGCGCTGTCCGGTATAAAATCACTCAAGGTTTGATTCGTGGTCTCATTAGCGGACAGGGTATCTCCTTACCAGTCTTCGCGATATGTAATTAGACCCATTTTCACAAAACAAGCTTACATTAATAGTATTTTATATCATAAAATTTTACTACAAGCTCTTATAAAAAAGAATGTGTCATCATTCACTTAATGATTAAAATAATGCTACACAATTATAACGATATGTCAAGAAGAATAGGGTCGTTCTTAGATTATTGTATACAACAATCAAAACAGTGAGGGCTGTTAAAAAAAAACTTAAGGCCCTGTAACAGTTTGGTGAAATCGAGCTAAGAGTTATGGCGAGTTGTAACTCGCTAGATCTTGCCTGGTGTCGTGAAGATCTTGTGCACATACATATCTATATCACAGTGGTGTCTTCTAATAGCGCCAAGTCTCTCCAATTAGCGGCGAGAATTTGAAATCGTTTCAACTTTTCGCAGCTTTTCGGCGATTTTTTCTTCTCGTAAATGAGTATATGTCGCAGGACTCTAGCACACTCTAGGACACGGAAGCATGGCTTTTCTGGCCGTAGCGTTTCGTTTACTATTATTATTCTACGATATAACACGAAATTGCTACGAGTTTGGGAGACATGTATACGACATCTGCTTATTAAATGTCGTCATAAACTCGTGAAAATGTCGTCACAAGCCGCACATGCTCGTCCACACTCGCACATTCTCGAAGACAAGTCATCCATTGTCGAAAAGATATCGTACACATATCGTACTTTAAGCGCATACATCTCGTCTGAGTTCGTCTAAATTTCGTGTCAATTTTGAAGAGAACTCGAACAAATGTCGTCTTGCAAAGACATCAAGACGAACTCGTCCACTTTACAGCGAGTTGCAACTCTTACGGAACTTGAAGCTCAAATTCGCCACTGTGTTACAGGGCCTTTAGATACTTAAAGTTGGAGATCATACAAATCGAAGACAATTTTCAAATGGAATTTTAAATTGACTCGTCAAACCTCAGCTGGACTTTGCACGCTATTCAAAATCATTAGAATGTAATTTAGGTTGTTTAGTTCGGTTCTAATGGGGCTTTGTAGTTTCCTCAAGTACAAATTAACGTCTTTTACTTGTAGGATAACATGCGTTCCATATAAACCAGTGACATTTTAAATGACAGAACCGTCATTTGTGCGAGAACAGTTATTATTAGATAGGACGGTCTCAGATCATTTTAATGCAATTACTAGCAAGAAAATGTTTCCATGCACAAATACGTTTGCGGGGATTGGACGTAGCTTAAATTGGTTCCTGCCAATGAAGATACTGTAACAAATTGCGTGCATAACTTGTAACAAAATGCATTTCACAGCGGGGAATGCAGTTTCATTGCGAAGTTTAACGTTAAGTGACACGAATTAAGTAAACTGATAAGTAATGACATTTGTGTAATGCACGGGAGAGATTCTTTTGTGAACATTAAATGATTTTTGTAAGACACAACCATGAAACATTACGACAGCAATTAAAGATCAAATACGAGAAGTTAAAACTGACTTTTAATACATAAAAATTAAGACACCATAACTGCAATTCGTCTTTATCAAATAATTTGCGTTGGCGTCAATTAGTATCTGTAGTTATTCATTGCAAATAAAAAAAAACACTATTTTCACAATTGCAAGTAATGTACGATTTATATCATGCAACTTCTGAATTAGATCTGACTAAACGGTGATTACGAATCCAAAAGCGAATGTCAGCGGCGTGTAAACGGTCCATGGGGACCCACGTTACAACGAAATAATTTCCCTTTTCGGAGACTGCGTGAATAATAAGTGTCGGAACCGGTGTTACATAATTGCTTAATTAGGACCACATTTTTCGCGTCCCTGATTGGACCGTCTGCTGAGAGACAGAACATGGTTATTTAACACTAATTGTTGTTAATCTGAAACATTAGACATTTATTCTGAATCCCATTGGAGCGATGGGATCGAATATTCAAAGTAATTTGTGCAGATGTAAAAGACAAAAAAGCGCCAAGTAACTACCAGAACATCAGATACCATGTTAATATATTGATTGGGACAAGTCTACAAGATTTCGCGTAGTCTATATGAACTGCCAATTTAGATAACTGAATATTGATATTCATGGAAAGTTCGTTGATTATCACATAGAGTCTCGAAGTTTTTTTAATAAGAACACAGTTTGATTGATCTTATCTTATGATGTTGGGCAATATGGATCTTTCCATCCTGCCGAAGCCTAAATGGCGGAGAGGGTATGTGCTTGCCTCTGTAACGAATGGAGGCTTCGTCATTGTTACCCCACGCGATCCTCTGCAACAAACGTCAAAGCTGAAAAAATCAACATAAATTACAGTCTCGCGTACGGTTGACATTTACGACAACAAAACGAATGACACGTATACTGTGCGTTGCCGAGTCTATGCATTGATATGGACGGTACTTTAGGAATGCATACATTTTTTTTTTATATAAATTCACTTTAATCGTATGCTATTTTAAAAAGTCGTTGATGCAAAAAGACTGGAACTTGAATATTCATCATATCCATCAAACAATAATTCTTGTTAATGCAATGACCGTTAAATTTAATTCGAAATAAAATATGTGTTAATGATCGTTAATATAAATAAAACTTATGAACACAGTAATGTTAAACATTTATAAAATGCTTCGGTAAAAATCCAGATTAGGTTGAAAGTGTCATCCCTGATTAGCCTGTGTGGACTGAACAGGCTAATCCTGGACAATACTTAACGCACATGCATTAAACCCTCTGTTCACAGAGCGAGGCCCAAATACATGTATAATATGGTCAAACACACACCCGTACGCGCGCGTTAATGCAAATATATATATATATATTTGGTCAACTCAACGCTTATAAAAGGTTAAGAATCATTTAAAGATTGAACCAAAAACAAAATAGTAAGGGCACATCAATAAAAAATAGCATGTACTAGATTAATTTTACCATTGAATTTAAATTATGTAAACAATTACAAAATATATATTTGGGGACTAAACATGTCTTACCATCATCGTTGTGTCGATTATTTTGGGCCTGTGTAGGACTGGGGCTCTTGGCTTCCGTGCCCGCTATTTTATGCAGCCTTTGGAAGGCTTTCGAAGGGTTATCGGCCTTGGTGTGCAAACCAGATAATCGCATTTCGTCATCAATTGAATTATGACGAAATAAGGGATCGCGGGGCTTCTTGGGTTTGTTACCTTTAAAGTGGTAAATATGAAACATGGTGAAGCGTGCATAAACATCAAACCAAACAAAATACATAAGCCATTTTCAATACAAAATATAAAAAGATTCCTTTTCTTATGCATACATATTTTTTTACTAATCATTCATATAAATTGTAAGAAAATATAAATTTATAATGCAGTATCATAATAAACTAATATAATAATCGTTCTATAAGTAGTGTATTTTGATTAATATTTCGTATGCATAATAACTAATTAAGGACTAAAACTATTTAAACAAAGCGGAGTGTTAACAATGGCGATACAAGCATTACGCGCTATAGTATATGGTCATGAAATCTACAACAGACCAAATGTTTATTAACCCTTTGCATGCTGGGAAATTTGTCGTCTGCTAAAATGTCTTCTGCTGAATTTCTAAAATCATCATTTTCTTCACTTTTTTTTCAAAGACCACTATCAGAATAGCAAACAGTTTGGATCCTGATGAGACGCCACGTTCTGTGGCGTCTCATCTGGATCCAAACTGTTTGCAAAGGCCTTCAAAATCCGGCTCCAGCGNTTTTGATCTAAAGGTCTCACGCCAGTCTCACTACTCTCACTACTGACTACAAAAACATCACTGTCTAGAAATTGAAATCTGTTAGCACCAAATAAAATAGAGTTTGTTTCGCAGAGAAGTTCACTCACCGCGATATTGGTCTCCTCGGACGGGCCTCTTGTTTTCACATTCTTGTTTTTATTCAACTTTTCACTTTCGCTGCCGTTACTGTCCCGATCTCTCTTCTTTTTATTTTCCATAACACATATCACATATAGCACTGATAGACTTGTATAAACCTTTATTTTATAGAGAGTAAACTATCACAATTTGCGATTTAAATCCAATTTTTCTTTCCCACATGAAAAATGCGACCGTTCGCGCCAAGATCACGTGACCATAAACACACACCCGTACGCGCGCGTTAATGCAAACGGAATAATTTATGAACTGAGCGGATGGCAAAATATATCAAACTGCAGTAAACAATTTTGGATATATATATATATATATATAAAAGGTCAACTCAACGCTTATAAAAGGTAAAGAATCATTTAAACATTGAACCAAAAAAACTAGTAAGGGCACATCAATAAAAAATAGCATGTACTAGATTAATTTTACCATTTAATTTAAATTATGTTAACAATTACAAAATATATATTTGGGGACTTAACATGTCTTACCATCATCGTTGTGTCGATTATTTTGGGCCTGTGTAGGACTGGGGCTTTTGGTTTCCGTGCCCGCTATTTTATGCAGCCTTTGGAAGGCTTTCGAATGGTTATCGGCCTTGGTGTGCAAACCAGATAATCGCATTTCGTCATCAATTGAATTATGACGAAATAAGGGATCGCGGGGCTTCTTGGGTTTGTTACCTTTAAAGTGGTAAATTTGAAACATGGTGAAGCGTGCATAAACATCAAACCAAACAAAATACATAAGCCATCTTCAATACAAAATATAAAAAGATTCCTTTTCTTATGCATACATATTGTTTTACTAATCATTCATATAAATTGTAAGGAAATATAAATTTATAATGCAGTATCATAATAAACTAATATAATAATCGTTATATAAGTAGTGTATTTTGATTAATATTTCGTATTTATAATAATTAATTAAGGACTGAAACTATTTAAACAAAGCAGAGTGTTAACAATGGCGATTACAAGCATTACGCGCTATAGTATATGGTTATGAATTCTACAACAGACCAAATGTTTAAATAAAAAAAGATCAAACCGCAAAATAGCAATTCTTGCGTACAACAGATTATAGATTAATCAGTATAATTATCATAATAATGTATAGCTTTTTTGTTTTGAATAAATAACTTGTAAATATTATAAGTTTTAGTCATGCGAACACATCATGCTAATTTTCACGTCACACAGTAGATCTACATGCCAAAACACTCATGAGAAGACCAGCTTTGAAGTTTGAAATTCATTGGTTTCCTAAAATTACATTTTCTTGTAGATTTAATAACCAACCAGTTACTTTAAGTTAAGTGAAGTTATATAGTTCAATATAACATTGAAGTTCAAACAGCAGATTAGTCCGTTTATGAGAAAAAAGCACGAGTATAAAGCAAAATAAGGCATTCATTTGATGTAAAATGTATAACCAATAAATATATTTCAGGACACACCATTGTGTTTCGTTTCCGAACTGAACGCGTGAATTTTTCTCGAGCTTAGTTGATTAATCGGATTATAAATATGTTTTCAAAAACTGACAGCTTAATTCGTTCGACACAAAGAAGAAAGAACAAAAACTCTCCAAAAACACGTCAACAAACGTTGTTGTTTTTTAAATCAATTATCCTGAAACATATCTAGCGGAAATGAAACTATACTTTGAACATTCTTTGTGAAAGTTGTGAAATATCTTTTTTAAAGAAAGGTTTAATGGACAAAAATACATGCATTGACGCAAACTCAAGCTAAATTGTAAAGTATTGTTAATTGCCACAAATACAATCATAAAACAAAACAAAGTGTGCTATGATTTGTTCGCTAAATAACAAAAAATAAAAATAATAAAAAAAGAAAAAGAAAAAGAACCAAGAAACAACGACGATAAAATGTGAATAGTAATCATTTCGATAAAATTGACCCGCGTAATGCAAAAATGGGCCTTATGCAATTTGCCGTCAGGAGCAACGCTCTCCGCTATAAAATCGTGGTTTCTTGGTCTCATTAGTGGGCAGGATAGCTTCTGACAAGAATGCAAGAATGCTCAAGCAGGTCTGGAGCTACGCTGACCGCATCTCAATAAGGCCGAGTTTCGCTCTACGCTGCTCAAATGGTTGATTTATGGATTCAAAGTCATTAAAACTCGTGTACAACGAACACTGTGGAAAGGTGCACATGGAGGTTCCACAGAAGACGGTGTAACTGGAGACAAACTCGTAAAGAAGGATGTGTCCGTCAACGACGAAGAAGATATTTGGTCCAGCGTTATATTAGGTAGAGACAATCGTTCAACGTGCATTTTGCTCAAGACCAGTTGGTTAGGATGAAAAAAAGATTAGTGCAAAGGGACGGGCTGTTGTTGTCCAGACATGGAGTGTGACATTTTATAGTTCATGGCGGTATACTTGTATATAAATTATAGTGTTGGTGTTGATAAACTTCGTGATGATGGTAGGATAGCGCATTTGACACCTTACCAAGAATTAATGGTGATTTTGTCAAAATTACCGTTTACAATACATATTATTTAATGTTTGTTTATAAAGAAGGATATAGGTATGGTCGCTTTAAACTTGTCTAGTGAAACATGTATATCGCTGGTAAATTGAATATTTTTACGTTTAATCTGCAATGAAAAAAAGTTACTTGTTTATATACCGAAGTATTTTTAGCGATAAGTTTCCTATAAATTGTAAGGTTAATACTAATGAGGTTCGATGTGTTTTGTTGATTGTGTCAACATCAGTGGTTGATTATCACAGAGTCAGAGAACCAAAATAATCTGCGACCAACCGCTAACGAGGTACTTGTTGATCAGTTAAAGGTGTTTGGTCAATCAATACCGAATACGCGTTTTAGGGCGTGCTTGAGTGCTCCGATCTTAATTAGTTATCTTCCATATGTCACATTAGTGATTCAAGAAGCCAGCATTCTGGAAAATCATATGCTCGTTTTAGGCGAATGTAATAAGGTGTCTTATAATGATTTTGCTAACATCTTTCAAACAGAGATTGAGTGTAAAAGTTAGAGTGTTGGAAGCAAATTCCGTGAACATTTCACATATAGTTGATCTTTAACATTAATTTCAAAATTTCATGATGCTATTTATTTTGTGAGAGTAGTAACATATTTATAGTCTTATTATTAAAATAATGAATGCAACGCCAAATGATTCCGACAATCATTGTATTGCCTTGAAATCTATATATTGTCCGATTAAGGTATAATATGTTAAAAAGACGTTGTTACGGTTGTTAGTTAGAAAACTTTGTAGGGGCTCGACATGTACAAAGTGATAAAGAAAACTTCGAAAGTAATAAGAATGTGATTCGCCGTGTAAGAGCTGGTTGTCAGGACTGTAACCAAGATACTAGAAATAATTCCGTATAATTGGAAGCAAGAAGTTTTAAAAACACAGTGACCCATCATCAAGGTAGAACAAGACCCCACGTAGTAAGGTTTATGAGAGGTTACACATAGAGGTCAATCCGCAAGGTAGAAATTATATAAGGTCCACCACCAAGGTATACAATAGTACCACAAAAGAATACCCAACACCTGACGGAAGGTTACAGAAGAGGAGGCGTGAATGATATATATGCGGTGCGCACGTGATCTACTTTCCGACTCCTTGTCCCCGTCGTCGTCGGCCGTGTCTGTCATTGAAGGGCTCGGAATGATAGACCTTGACCTCTCGGGATTAGTGGCGAAAGCACTCGGTCTTGTAAGTCACGTGATTTAGTACCCTGACCACGTGATACCTGTTCTATCGAAATATTACCGAAGAAATCCATAATTTTCATAATAATTTGCATTAAAAATCGGCATCAGATTAATTTATTTTTCTTATAGTAAACAACATATTGTATATAATGTTAAATATAAATAAAAGAGAATCGTGACTCCATGTAATGTTCAACGATATATGTTTTCAGACTACATGTAATATTCAAACATATCTTTTTTTCAGACTCCTTGACATATTCAGACATATATTTTTAGACTCCATGTCATATTCAAACATATCTTTTTTTCAGACTCCATCATATACTCTAGGATATATTTTTTTTTAAACCATGCGAGTTTAATTGACTGTTGTTGTATATTGTTGTGTGATCACCAGTCATTAAAACCATCATTATAAGGGCAATAACCATAAGTCAACAGTTTTGTCATTCGCAGAAGAAATTGTTACCAAAATAAAAAGCAATTTATCAGTGAATACTCTGATTTTTAACTTCATAAGAAAAAAAACAAGACTTCAAAATCAAATATTGGGTAATTTTGTATGCAATATTTCCGTATGACATTTCCGATTGCTTAGTAATCGCCGAATGCTGAATGCCAAGTGATAGGGTATATGTAAGTCCCGATGAAAATCTACTCGGGCAGTAATGATTTTACTGTATTTGTTTGTATTGTTTTTCTTGTAATTTTTGTTAATGTTTGAAATAAGCAATTAAATATTTTTCCGTTAAACATTCCTTGGGTATCGATGTGTTTCGTATCACCGACTCAGAGATGTAACCATTATCATGGAATAACAAAACAAGTATAATCCTGCATCGCGTTTTGGAATTTTCTTTGGTTAATGCTAATTAACATTTCCAAAATGAAGACGAATGGTATCAATGATGCTGATAAATGTAAAATAAGTTAAACATTTATTTACCTGCCATATAATTATGACGTAATTTTCTACACAATTGTACACGATATACGAGTATTTAACTACAAAGCACAATCGTCAAATGAATTATTACAGTGATGGCGCTGGTTCTCATATTGTAACTTCTCAGGTGCTTTTTTTTAAATCATTTATTATTTAACAACTGTATCTGCCATACGAACTGTTGAAGCAATACATGTTTTTAATTTCCAAAACTTAAACTAGTCCGATTTCATCGAATGCAAAACGTATTAAAACACTTTTCGTCTAAATATATTGGTGTTTTAGTCAACTAAATGAACTTATATTTATTGTTTCTAGTAGAGTGTTTGAAATCTCGTACAGATTGACAACAACAACTCCGAGGTTAAAAGCTCTTTTAGTTTATTGTATTAAAACAGAACATATTATGACAACGGCCAACATCCCAAAGTCCTATACGTTTGGTTTACAAACAAGTGTTTCGCTACAAATGAAAATTATGTTAAGCCTTATATATCTATCTAAGAAGTAAACATTATTCAGATACATGTATTTTTGTTTTTGAGTAACGTTCATTCATTTCATCAATTAAACTCAAGGGATTGAAGAAAAAACCTTATTAGCATATACATGTATAAGTAAACGACAGTTTTTTATTATAAAGTATGCAGTTCTAATGAAAGCATCAAACGTATGCATATCATAGAATCAATTAACGCAAATTTATGGCTATGTTCTAGTGGCGCGAGGAATATTTACATACATAACAAAGCAAATGCACAATTACTATGGCATCACATAAATACTCAAACATAGGAAGAACATCACAAGTATCAAAGATGTATAACATGTTATAATGTCAGAATCGTCATTGTTCGGGACATAGTCATGCCTATATATGAACTTAATATGAAAATAAAGCTTTCTGTATATTCTATTATTTTCAAAACAATTCAATTAGCATTAAATAGAATTGGCATGAACTCTTTATCAATAAATATTGAAGTAAAAAATACAACAAGCGTTAACATAAATACTTCTATTATGCGCAATTAATACATCTTAACAATAATCAAATACTGTTTCTATAAATAATCAAACATCTTTACTAAGTTTAATATATTCACACCTTATGTACACGTAATATCAATATTATAAAATATCAAATAGAACATCACACGCTATACAATATACAGATATTAAGATTAACTTTTATAATATGATCATAATCTTACATCATATCGAACGTGCATAAAATGGTATTATCAGCTAAATAGCTGTTCACAGAATGCAATATTCCTGCAGGCCATTCCATCGCTTGACCATACAAAAAGAAAACGATCATAATAATGTAAAACTGTTAATTCGGTTGCAGAAAATGGTCGCTTGTTTGCTTTGCTTTTGATGTTCAACACGTGTTGCCTCGTTCTATAGCTGTAAAACCTTGTAGATATCGATACAAGTATGCAAACATGTGAAAGCTTGATTCACAGCATGTAGCATAACATCATCTCTTCAATTTCCAGAAAGATAAATGATCGTGTAACATTGCACACGTATACGATATCTTTATTTGGACATTTAATACGAAATACCGACTTGACAATGAGAACCATTCGACTTCCACAAATAGTGATAGCT
This sequence comes from Dreissena rostriformis, assembly GCA_007657795.1. Taxonomy (NCBI): domain Eukaryota; kingdom Metazoa; phylum Mollusca; class Bivalvia; order Myida; family Dreissenidae; genus Dreissena; species Dreissena rostriformis. The sequence continues at coordinate 21,082 of VMBQ01000567.1, read as the reverse complement.
AATTACCACGCGGACATAATAATTCATAAGACAGTTATATTGTCAAAATACTTAAATATTCATGTGCTTAAACACTAAATGCGTTGATGAAAATCAGAGAAAAACACATTCTATAAACTTGGAAGTATATAAAAGGAAACACCTTTTCTTAACTACCGGTATGTCCAGTTCTATTCGCTTTTTAGCTTATATATAATGTATACAAATTGCCGAAACGCGAAGTAACTAGTGTGGAAACAAACAGTGAGGACGTTGATTGCTTCATTCCATGACATTTTACCAGAATATAACGCAACAAATATCGTATTATTGAAAGTTCATATCGCTACAATAATGATGTTTTCCTCTGATGAACTTAAGCGTTTCTACAAAATACTTAATAATACGTGGAGATAGATGCTTTTTATACCAACTTCTCCATTTAGAAGCGAAATAAACAATAAAACATGTATATGTAGTCGGCTTTGTTCATGTACAAAGATGGAGTTTGAATGTTCAGCTTCAGGAATTTATATTATATAGATCAAAATATGAATACACGATGCTGAAACCTATCAAAGAAAGTCTAAGATAATCAGTTAACGCACACTAATGTCTAACAATCGGACGTCGGAGCGGCGGCGTGACGTATTGGGGCCTTGGTAGCAGCCGGCGCGGGTGGTAGTGGTGAGTTGCTGGGCCTGTCAGGTTTAGGGGCCACCTTCGGGGACCTGGATCGGCTGACTACTTGTATCTTGTGTCCGCCCCCTTCACTGTCACTTGCCGGCTCTGTAAGAAAAAGGAACCTTTGATAACGAGAAGGCTTTTGACAACGTCTTTAATAATCTTACATGTTTATGGTATCCATAAACAAGCCAAGCCTCAAATTGTAAATCAAGAACTGACAAGTTGAGTTACTGATTATATGTGTGTTGCCACGCAAAGTGCCCAAATGTGACATTCCGTAACCGCTTAGTATGGAATTGTTATAAAGGATTTGCAGCTGCAAGCTGCTCATACGAAACAGGGGACAAGACACGGAAAGCCTCATAGGACTTAAATAATATACAATATTCAGTTTCGTATCCTGTAGGGATAAAAGTAAATTGTTACAGAAAAAGTTTCACTCTTTCCTGATATAATTCGCTTTAAAAGGCTTTTTCAAAGTTTGTTTTTACAAATTGACTGCATTTTCTTTATGTTCCTTACCAAAACAATGGTATACTGACGTCAATATACGTCAAACATGAATTGTTACAATTGAATTAATACATAATGAATTGTCTTTTACATATATTGTCTGAAATTTATTCTAATGATGTAACGTGATATAAGCAAATAATTTTCAAATACATGACATGGAAAGGGAATATAATAATTACTTAAATTCCCAACCATACAATTGCTTGACGCACATTCAATGAGATAACTCACTGGTTCACGTGGTAGGTAAATTAAGCATCCAGGGAAAATTACCAGTTATATATGAATTATTCGTATGAAATGACGCACATTATATCCGTCGGTGGTGCGACCAAAATGTTCATGATAACGTTGATGACCCGTGAATACTACGTATACATCATTGTACTTTAATTTAAGACATTGGTGCAATTATAACAAAATAATGTCTTGCACGAGGATAACTAGTTTATTCGATAAGGCACTTGTAATTCTATATTATTATCTTGAATGCCCTTTTATATTTGACATTATAATTGAATTATGAGAATTGTTTGTTAAGGGCCTGCTATCAACAAACGTTAGCAAAAACTTTGTTCAACGATACGCATAGCAGCATGCACAGCTGTTATTCTTATTCTTATTTATATCTTTATTTTAAAGGAAATCTTTAACAGAAAACACTAAACATTGATATGCGTTTCTTAGGGTTTTATCTGCCGTTTCAGTAAAGCGACTTCATTCGTTGAACAACACGTCAAATCGCAACGTTATGAAATTAAATGTAAATCAGATTAAAGTCCAAACTTGACACACACTGTTTTCATATTCGACAAACATTTTAAGCGCTTTTAATGACTTGGAGGGAATATTTCCGCCGGTGTAACGCTTGTCCACCATGTCCTCCTCGTTCAATCTATCCGGCATGCCGTCGTCATCGTCGTCGTCGGGGATGCGATTGGAGGCTGCATGGGAACATAGGAAGCAACGCATACACATGGATCCGCAATCACAAAGCTCCTAAGGCAAATTATCACTTAAGAAAGTGTTTGTTTTATGTTCTTCTGCTTATATTAAGACAAGTAAATATTATGGTATGTTGCTTTAAAAAGCTTGTTTAAGTTGTTGTTTTTTTTCATTTGTTATAGTTAAAAATAGGTTTAAAAGCAAACAAACCAAAATATTCTCCTCAACTAAATAATCAGTTAAAGTGAAATAAGACGCATCTAACAGTATATTCTATGTTTATAGGTGTCTATCGCAACCGTTGTTTATTTTGGGTGTTTTCACTTCATATACACTTATATTTATTAATGCAGCATCAACATACTAAAACAATATCCCGGAAAGAGAAAAATGATGCATTTGAATATCAACCGTACTTTCGTTTTGACAATTGACAAAAGAAATGATCGATGTACGATGTGAATCTTAATTAAGTTTAAGTGCAGATTCGTTCATATGACACAAAGACACAATTTTGTTTTACGGATCATTTTAATTTCCTGCGACAATATCTATCATACGACACACGAACACTAACTCCGATCCTAATAAAAAGGCAGTTCCGCTCGGCTTAGAGGACCGGGAAAGTCATGTAAAATATCGAATATAATATATTTTTTTTATAAACAACTGGTAGCAAGATGAGTTGCAGATAATTGGTCAGTTACCACATTTTAACTAACTCTTTTGACGTGTTAATTCTTTTCAGCTCAATTCAACAGTGAAAAATGCGTCTAATATCACTTTCAAGAGGTACGATTTATCTTAGGAGCTTTGTAAATGAATAGTTATAAACATTGCCGACGATACAAACGTACGCATTGTCAAAAGTGCTGATACGAACAGGAAGGGGCCAGCAATAGAAATATGAGTGTCATGCATTGTCATTCTAATTCCTTATTAATTAATTAATTAATAATAATATACAGATGTATATATTTGATTTTAAATCAATCTAGAACCCGAGAGTATATCACATCAGTGTCATACAGAATATCCCGAGAGTGTATCACATCAGTGCCATACATAATATCCCGAAAGTGTATCACATCAGTGTCATACATAATATCCCGAGATTGTATCACATCAGTATCATACATAATATCCCGAGAATGTAACTCATCAGTGTCATACATAATATCCCAAGAGTGTATCACATCAGTGTCATACATAATATCCCGAGAGTGTATAACATCAGTGTCAAACATAATATCCCGAGAGTGTATTACATCAGTGTCATACATAATATCCCGAGAGT
>VMBQ01000567.1:3088-16399 GCA_007657795.1 Dreissena rostriformis | reverse complement strand
TCATCGTCTTATCCATATATATACTCATACCAAGTTTCAATGAAATCCGCCAAAGCACTTCCAAGATATGGCTCCGGACACAAAAGTGCCTATAGTAAAAAGCATTTTTTCAAGATATAAAGGGCCATAACTCTGTTTTTAACAGATGGTGTACAATGCCATTTGGTGTGCATCATCCTCTTATGCGTATATATACTCATACCAAGTTTCAATGAAATCCGCCAAAGCACTTCTAAGATATGGCTCCGGACACAAACATTCCGGACGGACGGACTGACAACGCCAAAACAATATCCCTCCGCCTTTGGCGGGGGATAATAATACCCTTATACTCAAAATCAACAGGAAAGTCAGTTGCATGTCATACCCAACTGTACCAAAAAACCCATATCCCCACCCTCAGCAGGAGGTTGAGTTGCTTGTCCTCCCACTGTTTCTTAACTCTTTCAGTGCCGGAACCGAATTTTGAAGGCCTCTGCAAACAGTTTGGATCCAGATGAGGCGCCACAGAACGTGGCGTCTCATCAGGATCCAAACTGTTTGCTATTCTGATGGTATTCTTTGAAAAAAAATCGAAGAAAATGCTAATTTTAGAAATTCAGCAGACAACATTTTAGCAGACAACAAATTTCCCAGCATGCAAAGGGTTAAAACAGTACATTCTTATGGTGGGAATAAGAGTATTAGGCACAGTATGGGAGGATATGCAACTAAATATCCTGCTGTTGGTGGGGATAAGGGTATTATGAATAATAATGGGTATAGGACTGCTTTATGACATTTGAAAAGATACTAATTTAAGAAGAAAAAACCAAACGTCATAGATTAACAGTATAAAATGTATAACAAATTAAAAGCAAGAGTCAAGATTCGTTTAGTTGCAGAAGGACATCACCTAGGTCAGACATACAAGTTTTCGTGTGCACTAAATCTTCATGTTGCAACATGTTTTACACAGCATTATAACTGGTACCAGCACTCCAGCAGTGACATCAGGTTATTATAAAATTAATTTGAATTTGTGACTTTCAATTAATAAGGCACATTAAGTTTTGCAGCCCTCAAAGTACATTCTCTCAAACCTAAGCATGTCCATAAACCTTCAATCAGTAAACTCGAGTCCTTTTTGTAACATAATTCTGACTGAATTGATTACATACATTTTAATTGATATGAATTTACATTAAAGAGACAAAATCTAAATCTATTTATATCTTAATACATGTATTATACTGGTGATGGACCTTTATCCTGGAATATTTCCAGTTCGTAAAAATTTCGCTCTTTACCAAAAGTCTCTCCAAAGCAACCCAGTCTGAAAGTGGATGGATTAAAACTGTAACAAGGGCTTAGTATCACAAACATCTCTAGTCGATATTCTGACTTGACTGAATTTTTTCTCTCAATTTTTTAGATGCATTTGATTATTATGCTTAATTTGGTGTTCACAGAAGTTTTTTGTTAGTTATGCGTCGGACTCAATCCAGAGTTTGAGGAGGAATATTCTTATAGCTGGGATTTGATATTGTTTGTGCGCTGACTGACATTCTCAATACTCAGCTGCGTGGATTCTCAAATCTCATCTTCTTAGTTAAGCTCTAAAATTGATAATGTGTATGAAACTGGGCCAAGATTGAAGTGAATACTTCATATATGTGGTCACACATTGCATTTCAACCTTACGGTAAAATGTATTGCATTTGCAAAAAAAAAACAAATGTACAGGTTTACATTTTATTTCATAATCACTCCAAACAATTCATTTCCATTCAACAGACAATCAAATATCATTTAACGGTAAAAATGAGTATATGTTGTGTTACACACTAATCTTTGTGTTACACACTAATCGAGATATTGATACAAACAATTTCACCATTATGTGAATACATAAATTCTACAGAACACAAACCCTGTCTGATCCACAGTAAAGTCTGCATATACAGGTGGCAAGTAAACATAACAAGAGCACCGTCGAGCGGATGCCAACGCTCGGCTGTGGGTGCTTGGATTTAGTTTTTTTGACCTTTGATCTTGAAGGATGACCTTGACCTTTCACCACTCAAAATGTGCAGCTCCATGAGATACACATGCATGCCAAATATCAAGTTGCTATCTTCAATAATGCAAAAGTTATGGCCAATGTTAAAGTTTTCGGACGCCGACGCCTACCACGACGCCGACGACGAGGACGCGGCAGACGAGAGGACTATGACAATACCTCGGGTTTTCTTCGAAAACAGCTGAGCTAATAAATGTACCACATGCACTATAAATGCAGCCTTGGCTACATCTTATTTAGGCTTACTTGTCCACACAAATTGAAAAAAAGCTTTTATGTAGCAAAGTCAGTCAGATTTTCTAAAACATACAATACAGGCCTTTGATTTCATCATCCCTGAAATTGGATAGCAAATTTAGTTTAAAAAGTCTTAACTTCTTGTTGTGTGGAAGATTCAGGATAGCTTATTTATTCATCTTTTAAAAATGTTCATTTCAATAATCATACAAAAAAGTCAAATTAAATCCAAGTATTTTACTAAGATTAAAGTTTTAGACACTTCAGTGCTGCATCAAAAAGAGATCAGAAAACAACATGCAGTCATTACTGCAATGTACACTGTTTTAATGACAAAAAAAAATAAATAAAAAATGTGAGTCATCAGCACATAGACATGAATATATTTTATAATATTACTGTGTAAACACTTCTTTAAAAGACGTGTACCTTGGACTGAGCTTTTAAATAACACTTGAACAAAGCTAGCCATGATCAACGTCCATAAATATCATTTATATATAACAAGCACAAACAGAAATAGACCTGAAATAAAAAAATAATAATAATAATAATCACTGACTGGCAAAATGAGAAGACGAAAGTAAAACATTACACATTGTATGGACACAACCAACTTGTCGAGGCTTTAATCTAATGTAAAACTGTTACACACTATTGCATTTATTTTGAAATGTTATTAACACTATTGTATGTCATATAAAAATGTTAAACATATGAGACTTTTAAAGCTAAATCCTCCTAGCACAAGCTTTTACACTGAAGGCAACAGGGATACAACTTCCAAGTTTTGTTCCATAGCACATACCATGGTGTACTTTTTGTTATTTATTACATGTAATAACATACAACAGAATTCAAAAAAGGTTTCTAGATACTTAGTCACAACATTTCTTTTATACCTAATGATAAAATATGACATTTCTGCAGTGAAATAACAGCAGTGAAAAGAACAAAATTGTTCTTTTCACCGGTGAAAAGAACAAATTTTCGGAATTTCTTTTTCTATTTTTAGATTATCATATCAAGATGTACTTCCCTTGTTTATATCCTTGTTTATATTTTTTTCTATGATCACGAGTAAAATAAAATCGATTATCCACCGAATCCAACATATTTTCTTTTAATTTTATTCTTTTTTTACCGTTTATTTACATTGTAAAAGAGTTTAACTGAAGAATTTCCCTGGAATAATGACTTCATTTCGTCAACAAAATGACGTCAAAAATGACGTCATTTCAATGTATTGAGGCACGCCACGGGAGAGAGGGTCACTTTTCAGCGAAAGGGAAATTATAATTAATTATTTTCTTGAAAAAGGGGCATAAAAGAAACAGAAAATTTGTTCATGTCAGTGTAAGATCGTTTGTTATTTCACTCGTGATCATAGAAAAATAATATTTTCACTCGTGGCTGCGCCACTCGTGAAAATATATTTTCTATGATCACTCGTGAAATAACAAACGATCTTACACTGACATGAACAAATATCCTTTATAACTTCAACAGTTTAAACTGCAATGGATTTTTTAAGCCAATTTCACAAAGACCAAGTTCTGAATAATCTTTCCTTTTTCAAATGAATGAAAATGGACATAAACAAAAAAACAATAAGAACATTTCAAAGTCAGACCCATAACTTCATTCAAAGTGTGGAGATATATTATGCAGCATCTTAATGTTGCAAAACTCAAGTCCTTTTGTATTAGGCAATCAAATTTTAAACAAAATGCTTTAAACACTATTTGCATGCATGTCACACTAAAGTATCAAAACACACTTTTTAACTGAATGTTGAAAAGCCACAGTACTTGTGGGATGAACACAGCTGGCATTGTTAACAGTGAAAATTGGTCCAATATGGCCAGGAATTTGACCACATTATGGTGGAGATAATGAGTTTCTTTTTTTCTTTTTTGCAATTATGCAATACCAATGTCAAACTATTACTTTCAATACTTGATATTTTTAACAATAAACATACTTCTTACACATATTTGTTATAGACCATCAAGAAACATCTTAAAACTGGACTATTTCAGAAGAACAATTAATTTTAATTACTGTTATCTTATAAAAGCAGGTGCCAGTACAAAAAAGAGTCAATGTCATGAAGTAGTGATGTTCTGTCTGAACACTGGTCCCCGACTGGCAAAAGGGAACCGAAGGGATGGTCGCTTTGATTGATGGACATTGCACATCCGCTTAACACACTGTTCCATGTCCTCTCTCACTAGTACAGTCGCTTTTCATACCTGAAAACAACAAATTAAATATCCATATCATAAGTTTGTGAGTTTGTTATTTATAACTTTCTTAAAACTGTCTGCTGAATTTGAGTTGCCTAGTAATGTTCCTTATGCTTTACGTAAATACAATCATGCCAACCCATGACATGTATGACCATGTGTTACATAATGTATACATGAGCTATTCTAACCTACCCTTAGCCTGGCTTAGGGTAAATAAGTATCTTACATCTTATATCCACAATATTTCAAGCACTCTTATTATAGTCTAGGAAAGCTCTTTAACAAGAATATTATACAAAATTATATAAAATTCAAAAATTAACCATATGACAACCATATCAAAGTTTACACTGAAAAAATAACGCCAAACACTGCTCAAATAAGTTTACTAAAAAATACTTAAGCAAAATGATGACAACATAAACAGACAACAGCAGCTTTCTTTGAATCTTTTGAATCTTCCACAAATTTTATTTTTTCGAAAAATCTAGCCCTTCTCTTAGCAGGCATGTCTTCATTTGTTTTACTGCTTTGGAGCCATAAAATAAATTTAACTCTACCTTTGTCTCACAAGAACCCTTTGATGTGTCTTAAGTAGTTTCTTTTTCATTTAAAAATAGGAATTGTTGGGTAAATTTATTATTAGATATCAGTAATTGTGTTATTATATATTAATCATCATGAACACTGATATTTCATGAAAAATTCACAATTTGCTGTTCTAAGTTCATCATAACAGTGGCCATAGTGATTTCATAAAATTTTGCATGACACACACCTTAGTGGTTTGAGTTTCCTCAGTCACCAAACAAACCAAGATTTAGTTTTATGCTGTTTGCTGCTCATCAGTATCTTGAGGTTGGAAATGAAGTTTTTAAAGCTTGAATCCAGTAAGAAAGGTCTTACATTTTATTTGATTTTTAAAGGGACGACAAATGCACCAAAATAAGAAACTTAGCAGTCATGGGTTAACTAGCATGATAGTCCAAAGGTGATCTTCAAGCAGAGTTCCACACCCTGCCACAAATAGATGAATTCATGCCTTTATTCATCATTTACTAATTAGATGAGCTCCAACTGATTGAAACAAAACGAAGAGAGGGACACAAGACTAAAGAAACATTTAACTGAACCATGCTTTGTGCTTAGGATGCCATTTCAATAAGAGCTGGTCTGTGGGAAAATGGGGCAGTTTGGCAAAATAATAATTTTCCAAAAAAATCCTGCATGGTGTGGTGCTTGCCAGTAAACTTTTATTTGTAGAGGTCCTGGGTTCAATCCCCAGCTGAGGCACGTTTTTAACATTTGATTTCTTTCCTTTTATTATAATTATTTTCAACTATTCCAAATATTACAATTTTGTTAGTAAATGAATTTTATGTTTTTAAAAAAATTGAAAATCTGTGAACGAGTCCCTCTAAATTAAAAGTTGAAAATGTGGGCCAAAAAATTGTGTATTACTCAAACCTTTTGTTATGTAATCAACGTGTATGTTTGATGCAAAATTAGCGCCAATACATATATCTTTTGATTGTTACTGTTTGCGGGGACCATTGTAAAGTGAGTACAGTTCACCTGTATAGAGTTCGAACGAGATTGAATAAATACGGTTTAGTATTGTTTCAAAATTATAATGGAAAAATATGGTGGCATTCAACTGCAACACAAAAATCACTCAACGTTTAGAGAACTGTGTTAAACATTTAGATATCATATTCTTTATCATATATATTCATAGTGTTCTATGTTAGCAATTTATGTCTTAAATTTTCTGGCCCTAAAGTAACTCAACTCAGCATCATAAAAACACATGCTAGACATTTAATATGAACTTATAATGACCAATAACACACCTGTGACATTTAAAGTGTTACATACTTTCATATATTATTACCAATAACACAAGTGTGACATGTGAAGGGAGGTGATTGAGGAGTAGTCTGGGAAAGGAAAATAAAAAAAAAATGATTATGGACAACCAGATGTGCATAACGTGGTGACAAACCTTTTTAAACAGACACACAAATAGTTGAACTTTATACATATACAAGATTTATTTTTAAAAACCTTTTTCAATTTCACATACTTTTAAAGGATGCAAATTAATTAGTATTGATAGTGGTGTATTCTGTAATATCTCACCTCCTACAAAAATGACCTTATCCGATTGGCTTAGAGCGGTCACGTGCCCATGGTGTATTTTCATACACCCTGAGTAATTTCCATACACCCGAGTAATTTTCATAATCCTATCAACGTATAAAATGGCATCTGTTCGATAAACTGCTAGATAAGTCTTGTTATTAAAAAATAATATATAACATATAATATATAATATAATATTATATACTATTCTATAATATTTAATATATAATAAAATATATATTAAATATTATTTATTATATTATATATTATATAAATATATATATATATATAATATAAAATGTATAATATAATATATATAATATATATAATATATTATTTATTTTATACATGATATATAATATATTATACATTATATATTATACATTATACTTAATATATTATATATAATATACTATAAAGGTAGTCGGTGAGATATAATCGTTACACTGTTAGTAACTGATGGTGTATGGGATATACACCCTCAGTAATGTCATATCATACTCGAGCTTCGCTCTCATATGGTATGAAATTACTGTGGGTGTATATCACATACACCATCAGTTACTAACAGTGTAACTAATAATGCTCGCCTCTTTTTATCGATCCCTCTGATCAAATGCTGGCAATCTTTCATTTTTGCTAAATGTTTTTACTTTTGCAATATGGTTAGAACTTTTTCAGTGTTCAATTAACGACTCTTTAACCTTAACACGGAATCCATAGTAACTTTTTTTTTTAAAGGTATTCTGAAAGATTCTGCCTTAACCAATCAGGAACTAGAAAAGCTTTCTGATTAACATCCAAAGTTGTTCTTAAGTATTCACATTCCAATTTGTTTCTCACCCATGTGTTACTCACCAAAATTTGCTGAGACGTTCGTTCTTTAGATAATTTCCATTTTTTTGCAAAAGAAACAGCAAATAAATAACAAACACATTTTCAAAAACCGATTTTGATTGGAAGATTGGGGAAACAAGAGATGTGTTTGTCAGAAACACAATGCCCCCTACTGCGCCGCTTTGAAATAAAATTTCTATTTATCATTTGGCAGGTATAGAAATTATCTCCCTTTAAAGCTTGTTACTTCCCTTGGATTTAGTTTTTTTACCTTTGACCTTGAAGGATGACCTTGACCTTTCACCACGCAAAATGTGCACCTCAATGAGATACACATGCATGCCAAATATCAAGTTGCTATCTTCAATATTGCAAAAGTTATGACCAATGTTAAAGTTTTCAGCGGACGCACAGACTGACGGACTGACAGTTCAACTGCTATATGCCACCGTACCGGGGGCATGAAAAGCCAATAACATCGCTCATTACAAAATTGCTACTGGTACAATATGCAGATAATGCTGTCAGAATTATATGCGGAGATACCAAAATAAGATTTTTCGGACCTCTTATGAAATATCAAACAGTAAGTTGTACCCTAGCTGCCTCCACCCCATTAAAAAAAAAAATGACAGCTGAAATCCGATGATCCACGTAAATATCCCACCTCTGTATATGGCATATAATTATTACCAATAGATAAAGTGTTACATGTAATACGTGGCATACTAATTTTAACCAATACTTAATGGATAATGACCTATAGCACATGAAACTATTCAAACTGACATGCATGTTGATTTCTAAGGAATAACAAAATGTATGTTAACAAATTTACATAAGTAAAATATTATCTACAAACACTCTTCAGATGTCAAAATATTGTTTTTTAATCTGTTTTTTCCTTCTCGTGAAAAAAACAAACTGAAATGCAGAAAAAACAGTTTCACGCTTCACCCTTTAAATATGTGAATATAATGAGTGCATGACATTCATTAACTTTTCCAAAGGAAAATCTTTTATACTCAGAAAATTTGCCTTATAAATATCTAATGACAATACTTATGACAATAGAAAGAGATGAACCAAAAACATATTGTACAACAATAACAACAATGAATGTTGAAAATGCTTATGATTTTCATTTAAAAAGCTGTAAATGATTTCACACCTAATTTAAAAAATAAACATGTTACATTGAAAGAAAATCATAAACAAATTCCGGTAGAAGATACATATACAAATGACATTCATATTTATCTTTAACAGCATTTAAGATTTTGTTTACCGAAAGTAATATAGTTATTACTTAATATTTATGTCTCGCACCAAAATTTGTTATGACATATTGATATATATATATTTCCATTATCATTTATCATATTCATTTTAATATCACAGCAGTCATTAAATAATGTTTAAAGATAAGTGATGTAACAAGAAAATTGACAATAAGATACATATAAAAAATTTGCCTCAAAAAACAATTAACCACTTTTTTTACACAACAAACAGGCAAAATTGGATGATCATTTCAAAGTTAATGGACCCAATGTCTAGTTGTATATGAATCTCTGTGTATACAGGTAGGCACATACCATACAAGCCTTTCCTACGCCAATTGAGTGCTTTGATATCTGAGGAATATAATTGAGCTGCGAAATGCGGAAATGGGTCTAACACCATGCGAAAATGGGTCTTATGCAAGATGCGGCCAGCGTAGCTTAGGACCAGCATGAGCATCTGCGCCGTCTGGTCAGGAGCTACCCTGTCTGATAATGAGACCACCGAACCTTGCGTGACTTTATAGTGGACATGGTATCTACTGACCAGGCTGGTCTATAGCTTCCCTGGCCCCAAATTGTATAAGACCCATTTTCGCATGACGAAGCTCATATGTAGCATCTCACTAAACAGGCAATGAAATAATGTCTCATGCATTTCTTCATTTTCCAGAACGTTAATCATTATCACATATTTCAGTACAAATTAGTGTGAAAGTTTTATATTGATAAAAAAGATTCACAGAAAGTTATGTATTATGCTGTATTTTTTTTCGAATATATAAACAGTTAATTGTGGAAATAAAATAAAGTTGTTATCCACTGACAACAAAAAACTAAAGTAATCATATTATGTTTACAAAATAAAACGTCTCTTTGGAACTCCAAAAATCATCTATAATTAACTAACATTTTCTAAATCAATGCCTGGCATACACTCCAAATGCACTCCCACTGCAGGCTCAAATTCTCTATATGTGACTGATGTTGATATCGAGAATGAAGTTATGAGATTATATCTGTCAACTGAAAGCCATGAACACAAATTATTGATATACAGCGAATGTTACCATACATGAAGCAAACAAAATAAAAGTAAAAACAGTATGTCTGGTACGGTGTCATCAGCAACAAGCAAACACACACAAGTCTAGTGAACTGACTAACTATCCACTATGAATAACTTAATTTGTTCCCGTTTGTAATAGCATGGCCATTTAGGACAATTCACTGTTTGTAATAAATTTGCCATTTAAGACTCTTCACTGCCATATAATACTTTGCAATATGTTAAAATAATCAAAACTTTTTTATGCATTCATTTTTTTTATAATGCTTCATTTGTTTGTTTACGCAACTCTCTGATAAAATTCTTTGTGAGTGTTGAACGTGGCGTCTCATCAGGATCCAAACTGTAAGAAAATGCTAATTTTAGAAATTTAGCAGACCACATTTTAGCAGACGACACATTTTCCAGCATGCAAAGGGTTAAATATTCCATGTCATCAACACTCACAAAGAATTTTATCATCTGGATCCAAACTGTTTGCAAAGGCCTTCAAAATCCGGTTCCAGCGCTCAAAGGGTTAATTGTACAAACAAGTTATTTCGGGCCATGGTCAGTTATTCTTTTTTTATCTGCCTCCCCATACACAAATCTTCTTTGTGAAAAAAGAACTCTCTACTTCAGCAAATATTCTACAATTGTTGGGACAATAGCTTTATTTTTATAAGATGTTTCTGCCAACCACAACTTTTTTCTGCAATGTTCTACAAACAATGAACTGTGTTCATTAGGGACACAAAGTCAAATTAGCTCTTTAAAGGGACTTGTTCACAGATATTGGCATGTTTTGAAGTTTGTCATTTAATGCTTTAAATTGATATATGTAAACATCGGAACTTAACAGCTCCAGTACAAAACAAGAAGAAAATTAAAGAAAGAAAAAAATAAAAAATAAAAGTTAACCTGTCCTGGGCTCGAGCCACTGACCCTTGGAGTTAAAGGCTATAGCCTAAACCACTCAGCCCTCCGTGCTGCTTTGACAGCGTAAATATCAAATCATCCATGCACATTTAAGACTCATAAAACGCATATTTACATCAATAATAGTAAAACCATGTTGAATGATCATGTTTGGAAAGAAGCTGTTCTTGATAAGAACGAGAAATATTGTACCAGGCAAAAACAAACCTCTGGTACACTATAAACATTAACAGACAATAGAAAAGGACATAAAATAGACGACAACAGTCCGCAGACAAGTGACTGCAGGGCTGCACAGCTGAACAGAAAGTTACCTAGATGATAAACCTGTGATGTTAAAATTGAAGATAAATAAAAGTGAATGTTCACAATAAATATTCAATGAAAATTGGATGCATTTGTGTTTGACACACTGATTGTGTAAATTCATGATTATTTATCGCAGAAGGTGGCTCTTCCATGAAAATGATAATGTGCCACACCTTGAAAATAATTCATTGCAAACTATGTGTATACATTTATGTATATCATATTTGCATATTAGCATTTTATTTTTATAATAAATTTCTGTTAGCTTAAATTCTGGAAAGTGTGTTAAGATTTCTTTTCTCTTTTGATCAATATCATAGTCTTTTAACAAATAAGTACTTAAAATATGTTTCATATCAAATATATTTTGTTTACATTATTAAAGTAGGACAAATTTTATTTTTCTACTATTATGCAAACAATCAAATAGATTTTTTAAACCGTTTTTGTGTTTTATGAATAGGTAGGTAGGCTTTAAAAAAATGAGGTTGATGGTTAACAAACAAGAGCACCGCATAGCGGGTGCCAACGCTCGGCTGTTAATGCTTGGATTTTGTTTTTTTGACCTTTGACCTTGAAGGATGACCTTGACCTTTCACCACTCAAAATGTGCAGCTCCATGAGATACACATGCATGCTAAATATCAAGTTGCTATCTTCAATATTGCAAAAGTTATGGCCAATGTTAAAGTTTTTGGACGACGACGCGGAAGGATTAGTTGGCTATGACAATACCTCGGGTTTTCTTCAAAAACAGCCGAGCTAAAAATCAAAACAGATGGCCCAATGCTTATCATTTCTGCCATATAAATAGAAAAATTCATCGAAGCTCACCAAAGTTATGAACTGGCAAAAGTGCCTTGGATGAATTTGGTGTTTCCAACCATAGCTTGTCACCTTTTATGTCATAATACATTTTTTAGGAATGTCTGTTAGATCTCAGCAATTATACAGTGTTTTTGTGTGCATTAATTCACACAAAAGCTTGAAAGTGTGATAAAACGCTATATAAATGCTTCAAATCTGCTATAGAAACAAGAGCTGTGTTTGTGAAACACAATGCCTCCTAGTGCGCATTGAGGCCGTACAGCAGCTATTTTATAGAAAATTGTCCAAGGCTTGTAACTTCGTCAAAAATCAATGGACCGGAACGAACCTCAAACAAGATCTGTAAGTTATGTAGGTAGACTCAAACACCAAAACTAAGGTCAATATCTGCAAGCGTCTAGGAAAGAAATCTGGAAAACGATCATTCTAGAGAAAATGTCTAAGTCCAAGGCACGTAAGCATTGAGGAAAAAACGGACGGACAGACAGTGCGACTGTTATATGCCACCCTACGGGAGTATGAAAAAGGAAAGGGGGTCATATCTTATTCGAGTTGAATGAATGACGGAGCTGTTATTTTTAGAAACTCTCTCAAGCAGGTGACAGAATACACACGGCTTCATGGCAGAAACCCGGCCTTTGTAACAAAACTCGTTTACTCACCAAACAATCAATTAGAGACGTAACACTCTACAGAGAAAAAATACAGGTTCCAATTAAAGCAAATTGTAAACAATATACCTGTACACTTAAAAGTTCTTGCAATGAAAATAATTAAGTCCAAGTAAAATTGTTATAATGGAGTATCCAAAACAAATTCTTGACGTCAGTAGAAATTAGCATTAATTTCAACTAAAGGACGATACCTAATACAGATTAACACTAATTCAAATCCCATAAAAAAATCGGTTGTAATCCTAACAGGCAAGTTATTATTGGTAAGGATGTATAACTTAATATTGATTCCAAATTAAACGGCAACATCAAACGGTGATAAACCTAAATCCTTTAAACATGAAAAGTTACATTAAGCAACCAAAAGAATAAGACTTGTATGCTGTTCTATAATTTATACAGACAATACATTATAGAAAGATCAGCAGCTTAGCAGCAACTAGTTAGAAAAGGAAATAACTTTTTTCGAAAATTGTGTCATCCAATTTAAATTATACATGGATAAATCTTCTATAATGTTTTCTAACATCGTATTCTAAAGGCGCATGCAAATCTAGGCAATATAGATAAAACAGGACAAAAATGCACTATTGTAAAAGAGCTTTCTTACAGAATAGTATCAGTTAAACATAACCACTACTAACATCTTTAAATCAAAATGTATATAAAAATTAGAACAAGGGCTGTTTGTAAAACA